>KN499565.1:53192-63399 GCA_000787155.1 Scartelaos histophorus | reverse complement strand
TGACCCTGCCCACCTGTGTTCACAGTTTGCCGTCTATCATCGCTAACTGTCCATTTTAGCCATGATGGAGGATAGGAAGAAGAGCCCGAGAATCATTGGGCTTTCATAGACGCACACCCACACACACACACACACACACACACACACACACACACACAGACATGGACAGAGAGAGAGTAGAGCGTAAGAGAGAGGAGCAGGACTAGCGCTCTGACAGCTGGGCTTTAGTCTGCAGCAGCCCACTGTAATATGAACTCAAACCATGCCAAGCCCCTGGTCCCATAGAGGAGCATCATCATTAGCCATAACTGCAGCTGACTCAACTTGCCCCACTTCCCACAGACCTGTTTGAGGCTAAAACTGAAAAAAGTGTTCTAAGACAATGCATGTACAGGACACAAAAATATAGGAATTCATTACACCAAGTAATGTAAACTGATGGATTAAAGTGTTGAAAACTGAAATTAGAATGGCAACTCCACTCACAAAGCATGGGTCAGTGCTTGTGCATTAGTTTGTCTAACAAAAGGCCCATCTTTGTTGCCTGGTAAGAATTATATTTCTCTGTATTTTTATACAGAGGGAGATCTGTCTTGTTGCCACTCCCTCCCACCTCAGCCATGTTCAAACACAGTGCAATCAGATTCATTTTTTTCCCCCCGGTGACATTCATTAGTAATCCATTATTTTTGAATAAAATCACAATTCTCTCACCTCAGATTAACAGAGTTTAATGATTCGTTCATTCATTTTGCTGAAATACACAATGTTTTCAGTCCCTATTGATATATTTTTTCCTTTCTTTTTTCCTCTTAAGCAGCCATATCCATGCATGTCATAATCCTACAGATTATGATATGATTTTGACCATGTTGAATTGCTTCAAACATACAAAACCAAATCCAAAACATTATAAGGATTTGCTATTTCGTACGCAAGGATGCAGTAGTAATCCAATTTGCAGTACTTGGTGAAAATGATTCACTTTCCAGTATAAAACAGCAGCGGTAATGCCCAGTCTCCTATTAAATATAAAATAAGAATTATAACTTAAACATTGTTTTTACATTCATGTTTCATTAGAATCCAACTTGCATTTAGAAAAATCATTCCAGCTATAATGATAGCAGGTGTAAATGTTCAACTGTATTAGTCACACATCTCAAACACTCAAGCAGGTACCTGCCCACTCAGACCCCCTCTCTGTGGACTGTGAATGTATTTATGCTGTATGTGTTTCTGGTGTTCATAAGGTTATTGCTCCCGGTAAACTCGTGAAGTGAAGGCATCCTTATTGTAGTCTCCTTTTCCCATTCACAAAATACAGGAAATACATGGATATATAATAAAGGGGTTGTATGTAGGAGCTTTGGAGAGAAATTCTCATATTGCATTACAGTATTTGTTACAGGTACTTATAGGAACATTCTGTAACTTATCAGGTTAAGGGTCTTTACAGAGAAATTACTTTGCATGGAATATTCTACACTATGGTGTTAAACTCTCTATTCAAATGCACATAATTTTATTGCTCAAAACACATGTGCATTCTTACTGTGAGTGGGGTTCCTTCACCACAGATCTGACAAGTTTAAAGTCACCGTGGAACATTCTACGCATGGCAGACCCTCCACCAGAAAAGTTACATAGACCACATATAAATTGAGATGTTATAAAATGCATCTCACTTTTTGTAAAATTTGCTACTACAGCTTGCTAAAACCAGTTGATTGTTGTCTGCTTGTTGTCTGATAACCACATACTAATATTCACCATGTCATATAAAAGAGGCTTAACTATAATGACGCTGAGGTTGACTTGATGGGGGCAGTTTCACACCAGAACACTTCACCTGCCACAGTGGAAGACTTCAGCAGCAGCGCTCTCCTGCTCACTTTGTACTGAATATCAGTACTACATATGACGCCCTTTAATCCAGAGATATGATCATGAGAAAAGTTGATACCCACTCCATAGAGAAACAGTCTGTGAGTCCCCTCAGCCTCAGTTACACCTCCATACTGGGCTTGTTCAGATCCCCATTCCCTGTATTTGCTCCTCCCGCGCCCCCCATCCCTCCTCTGTCCTCCCCCTCATCATCACTGTCCAGCGTCTCTCCTTTCCTCTTGGTGTAGCGCTCATACAGCACCATGAGCACGCCCATGACCCACGCCGACACCGTCCCGGCGGAGAATATGACGAAGCCGATGGCGATGAAGAACAGGTAGTCCCAGTAGCCCAGGCCTTGGTGGCAGTCTGCCCGCAGCTGCATGCCCACCTCTGCTAAACGCTGCCCGACCAGCTCCAAGGGGCTGTGGCACATCGTCTGACCCTCATCTGAAACACAAAGGACAGGGGCTGATTACAATGGCACACACATATTCGCATGCAACTAGTGTATAGCAAAATAAGTGTGCATAATAATACAGTAACTATTCTGGCAGTACTTTTTTTTTTAAAGGGCCCACCTTGTTTTAACAAAATATACCTGGAGTTATGTTTTGTTTCATTCACACATGTTTAATACACAAACCCTGCACATTAGGAGTTCTTCTCTCAAATGAAAAACCATTTTGACCATATTAAATTGCTTCAAACATACAAAACCAAATACAAAACATTATAAGGATTTGCTATTTCGTACGCAAGGATGCAGTAGTAATCCAATTTGCAGTACTTGGTGAAAATGATTCACTTTCCAGTATAAAACAGCAGCGGTAATGCCCAGTCTCCTATTAAGGATATGATAATGAGAAATATTCACTTCCACTTCCACGTTGTGTTTTTAAACTCCATGTAACCTTTACTAGAATCATTTGGATAATTTCAGCCCTGGAATTGCACATCTCCAAAGAACAAAAGGTACATGGTAGCAGTGAACTTGAAAACTACAAGGTGGAACGGAGGATTTTGAGCTTTGGAGATGCAGATAGACTAATAATAAGGGGTTACTCAAATGTGTGAATGAAACAAAAGTCAACTCCAGGCATGTTTTTGAGGGGGTAATAGCATTATAACATGGCTTAAAGCTCACAAGAGTCAATTTTGTGTAACATAGAGCCTTTAATATGTCTGTTGTATATTTAAATATTGTGAAAGGACAGATTTTCTACAGATTTTGAACAGTGAACATTTGAACAATGATTCTGGGTTGGATTCTAATCTATGAACAGTTGCGACCCTTACTGATAGATTTTTCATAGAGACCCACACAAGCAGAATTTAACAGAGCTCTGATAACCTTACAGATAAACGCTCCCAGGAGACAATATGGATTTCCTCTGAGTAATGTAGGTCTTTGGAGTCTAGGACATGGCAACATTATTATTCTGCAGACGCACGCTCGCACAGGCGCCCTAAAGGTGATCTCAACACATCAACCTGGCAACCCGTCCATATGCAACACAATTAAACGCCGACAAATCACCGAGCGGCAGCCAGAGATAAGGATATGAGTGTTTTCGCTGATAAAACATCTGTGGTCCGTAATGAGGAATATGATAATCAGCTGGCGTACGAGCAAGACACCACACAGAGAGAGGCGAGAGAAACACTGTCACAATGAGGCTCTGAATAATACATGTTTAGCTGTTTTAATTTGAGACAGGCCCAGTTAGAAGGAGATGGACTATAGAGATTAAAAGCTCTGTGTCAAGTTTGAAAATCCCCCTGATATGTGTTCATTAGTGCAAAACAAAAGATTTCACCTATTAAAGTTTGTAGTTATTTTGATGCTCATATTCGGTCCAAGCAGATAACAATAACGCATTGGAGAACTGGAATTCAAAGGCATTTCATAGCAAAATCAAATCTTTTTTTTTGTACTGTTAAAAGAGCCATATTAAGTTACTTTCTGATAGATGTTATAATATTGTTTCCTCATCACAAATATACCTGGAGTTTTGTTTAATTTGCACACGTTGAACACACAAAACGAGCATATCTGGGTTCTTCTCTCAAATAGAAAACCTGAAGTTCCACCTTTTTCATGTCAATCGGTGTTACAGAAAATGTTTCACTGTGTTTTTAAACTCCATGCACCTTCACTTTTTCACTATTTTGATAATTTCAGCCCTGGAATCGCCACTCTCTACCGAACAAAAAGTAAAAAGTAGCAGTTCACTTAAAGATTATTGCCTTTTGAGCTATGGAGTTGTAGACAAACTAATAATAAAGGGTAACTCAAACTGTGTAAATGAAACAAAACATAACTCCACCCATGTTTTTGAGGCAATAACAGCATTACAACGTGACCTACAGAGTCAATTTTCCATAATATGGGGCCTTTAATGCATTTTTATCTCTGAACTGAAATAGATTTCCAAATACATCATTAATGCTTTAGTCAGGTACATTTAAAAGCCTTTAAGGTCCATGAATACGAATATGATTTGAATTTTCAGCGAAAGATCCAAAGTGAAGGTCAGCCAGAAAAGGTTTCATCGTTATGCTTTTGTAGCTTCGCAAATTTTAATTGTTGGAGATGCAAGAGAACAAAGCAGCGGTGTGTGTCTAAGTGCCTGATCAGATGAGAGTGTGTAGGAGGCCTTTTAGGGATCAGCGCTGTTTTCCACTGCTTCACTAAACAAAAGACAAGGAATGAGATCGCCATGATGCTCAATTGTTTCAGAAGTTCCAATCCAATCCAATCCACTTTATTTCTATAGCACATTTCATAAACAACAGTTTCCAAAGTGCTGCACAAATACAGACTAAAAGCAACAATAATAATATAATAATAAAATAAACACTCATTAAACACAGATTAAAACATATTAGTCCTAAAACAATAAACCAGTAAAATCAAATAAGAGCAAAGCCATAAGATAGTAATAAATAAATAAAAACCCATAAAATACATAAAAAAATAAATAATAATAAAAAAATAAATAAATAAAAGTCATGTGGTTTTAAAAGCCACAGAATAAAAGTGAGTCTTAAGACGAGACTTAAAACACTCCACTGTGGGGGCTGTTCGGACATGGAGGGGCAGAAGTTATCAGAGGTTTATAAAATAGAAATGCACCGCAAAGCATGAGGTGTAGTCATAAGTGTGCTATAGTAGTCAATAAATATATAGAAATAATAGCCGATTAATTTTAAAAAGGATCATGCAAGGAAACTTCAACAAACTTAAACATATAACAAGAAAAAAAAAGATAGATAGAAAATCGAATATAATGGGATATAAGTTTTGACTGTTTATGAAAAACTTGAACACCAAAACGCAACATTTACAGGAAGGTTTTACCTAATATACATATAGCTAAAACCTACCTATACATATTATAATATAGTCTGTGCATTGTCATTTTTGTCAATCTCATCCACCCCGACTGACAGAGGATGAGACAGTCTGGATTTAGTCCTGTCTGATGAATCACTGCCATTTACAGTGTTAATTAAACACCAGTCACGGTCTCATAAAGCCAAAGGTGTGCACATGTGGATGAGTGATGAGGCAAAGATGGTCTCACAGATGATGTATACTCCACTGACGACGTGCCAGGCTTTAAGAACAGAGCTCAATCAAGATGGAGGCTGAGGAAACCAGCGCTGCCCACTTGGACTACAGCTCCAATCACAGAGCCAAGTTTGGCTTTTGCACAATATGTACTCAGTCTCAAATTAGCTCCACACACTATGAAAAGCTTTAGATCAGCTGTACTTTGAGGCATTAGCTCTGTTTTGATGGATGAGACGTCTGTAGTACAAGTTTTGCAAGAAGCTCAGAACCTAAAAAAGTAGGTTTGCAATCAAAACCACAGAAGTAATCTATATGCAGAAAATTACACAATTAATTTTATAACTGTCACTAATTAATGACAGCTTGCCAAGGTGGTGGTCAAAATGCAGTGTGTGTCATATAGGATGTAATGAGGCAGAATAATGCCATTTAATTACTTTTTAAAGGTTCTATATTACACAAAACTGACTCTTGTGAGGTTAAAGTCATTTTGTAATGTTACCTCAGCAAAAACATATTCAGAGTTTTGTGTGGTTTCATTCACGCATGTTTGAGTAATCCTAGATTATTAGTCTGTCTTCATCTCCAAAACTTTAAATGTTCTTTCTCACCTTGTGATGTCATATAGAGGTAGTTTTCATTTTAGCAGCTTCCTTTTACCTTTTGTTCAGTAGAGACTAGCAACTCCAATACTGAAAGCATCCAAATAATGAAGGTGTATGGATGATTAAAAGTGTGTAAGTAAAGAACCAGTTAAATCATTTCAATTAGTAACAGAAACTTAAACTGCAACCACTTTGTATTGGTGTTATGCTAGAAAATGTTCCTCAGTCAGGTAAGGGTTAAAACTAGACTTAGGTTTAGGAACCTGTGGCCAAACCAACTTGTCAAAGCCTGATCCCGTCAGGTCTCAGAAGCAAGGCCGGGCCTGGTTAGTACTTGGATAGTTAGTACTCGGAATTCCAGGTGCCACAGGGGGGCGCCAGTCATGGTGTCCTTAGGCAAGGCACTTCACCCACATTGCCTAATATGAAAGTGGTGTGTGTGTGTGTGTGTGTGTGTGTGTGTGTGTGTGTGTGTGTGTGTGTGTGTGAGTGAGTGATGATGGTGGTGATGAAGGGGCCAATGGTGCAGATTGGCGGCTGTGCTTCCGTCAGTCTGCCCCAGGGCAGCTGTGGCTACAATAGCAGCTTATCACCATCAGATGTGGAATGAATGAATAATGATCTGTAAAAATGTCTGTGGCATATGTCTGTGAAAAGCACTATATAAATAAAAACATGAGCGAGTCACATCTGGCATAGTCACACTTCTTGTAGTGCATTAGTGATGTGGCCATTGAACATTTGAAAACACAATAATACATGTTTTATAAAGTGAAACGTCCTAAAATGTAAGGAGTTGAAAGGAAGTTGAAACCCATAATTTCCACCTTTTATTATCACTAGTTTAGTTCCAAACCTTTCCCTCCGTTTATTTGGGTGAATCTGGCTCTCCACTGGGTCCCTGGGTCACTCTCTCACCATCTGTCTGGTTTTGGCCCGGTCCTGCTCCTCTCATTAACCTGCCAGGTGTGGCGCTCATGCACGTAATCCTTGTCTGCTGCACCTTATCAAACTTTTACGCTCCAAATGGGATGAACTTTTTCTGTAATGTTTCCCGGGGCTATACTCTAGTGCTTGTCTCAAAGTTTTCACCTGCGTCTGGTAGAAGTTTGGCCTCTCATTGTTGGCAGTGTTATTGTGCTGGTCTGAACTCGAAGCCAAATGTAGCGTCTAAATCCCTCTGTTTGGCAGGAGCAATTTCAGCTTGATATGGATTTCAGAGTCCTCTTGTTTTTATGATGTGCCCTGGGATGACCTGTATCTCCTAAAAGGGTTTCTTTTATCTTGTGTTCGGATATTAACTTCATTATTAAGAGAGCGGTCTGAGAAAACATCTATTATAAGGCTCACTAGAGCCTTGGTCATACACTGTGAAAGTGCAGATGTTGATACATTAGGTAGAAATCCACTTTAACTATGGTTTGGGGGAATTTTTAACACCACATGAGTTGGGTGGTCCTCTGTTGTCGCTCTTTTCCTTTGTTTTATTGATTTTATATTTGTTTTATGTGAGTCAGTGACTGCTTGCGTTACTCCAATAATGCTATAGTATATACTTTAATTAAGCTAAAAGTTGATGTTATGCTATCTAAACGATCATACATAGCCATTCATGATACAAATTCATTAAGGATTTCACAGACAAATCAAACATTGTTTTATTGATTTAAAAATCATTTTAAATACAACTGTATGTTCTTTAAATTCTTTTGTTCCAGCTTGACAGGCAAAGAATGAAAATAAGCAACTAATCTCTTGACGCTTTAAAAATGAATGGAAGATATCACTCCACCCTCCACAGAGGAGTGTAATAGTGTAATCCAATGGTGAGCCTTCATGTGGATGTTTAGTGTGACAAATGCCCCCATCTGCACAGCCCCCTGCCCTCTAATGAGGATGATTTCAAACATAAATCACGGAGGGCCATAATAGTTTCCAAATCATAGCATCTGCACAAGGTGAAAGGCAATGCATAATTCCACTGTATTATCATTGAGTGAGATCCTGTATAAATACTGTTATGTGTGGGAGTGTGGCATGCATACACTTTATGTTGCCAATCTCTGTGTGTTTGAATATAACCTGGTTGAACAGAAACACTATCAAAAGTAGTCAAGTTTAGATAGGCTCTTGTGTTTTTTGTCTTTATATTAACTATTTTTTACATTGAAAATACACAGAGAAGATATAAAATATATTATGGGAGATATATGGAATTATGTAGTAAAGACAAAGAAGTTTGATAAATCAACTAAATATTTTAATTCCAATTTTCAGTGTAGCCTTTGCTTTGTTGACTGTGCAACAAACCCATGGCCTTATCTCAGTCAAGGAATGTCAAAAGTGCAAAGTGATCAAAACAATCTAAAGCAAGCATTTACTTCTTACTCTTTCTTATTGTAATATAATGTGATGTGTGTCCAAATAATTTCCCTTGTGGATCAATAAAGTTTGTCTAAGTCTGTCTGTCTAAGTCTATTTTTTGTTTACTACATTCCAGATGTGTTCATTCACATTCTTGGTGCCTGTAGTGAGAATCTACAGTGTAAGTTAGCATGGAAATAAAGAAGAAACATCCAAAATGTTGACTGGTTTGACATGTTCAGATACCCTACCAGACTAGAAGAGGTCAGCATCATTTCTCTTTTGCACCTCATCATCACTTAACTTGTCAAAAATGTATTTCCTTGAATGTTTCATTGGTTATCCAGGTAACCTTGTGGGTCTCATTTCTCTCATTCTTGATATCCACATAAGCAGATTTTATGACATCCTTAACATTCCAGCCATTGAGCAGGCACTATAGTTCCTTGTGACTTCTGGGTTCAGCACTGTTACCACCACTTTTACTCCATTACCATTTACACTGATGGTTATAGGTGCACTATGTACTATTCTGGTGGAGGGTCCATTAAGTGCTTGTCTCTCCATGATGTTAATGCTTTGTCCCTGGAATATTCCATGTTATGGCAATAAACTTTTTTTTTTCTTTTTTTAATTGCAGGTGTTTTATTGCTAAAAAAAAGTAGAAGTCTCCACAGAGCTAACATCTAACTTGACTTACTGCCCTCCTGCTTGTTTCCATGGAGATAGATATGTTTAATGTTTTATGCAATACTGTGGATAATTTCAGGCAAAGCAATAACATCTCAAAGATAAGAAGCTTGGACCCTCTGCCAGAAAAGTTATATGTGCACCATTATCATAAAATCAAACTTGGGTTATTAACTGTGGTTCTTATGGTTACTCATAACTCAAAACACTTCTTTATTTCAAACCATAAACACAGATAACTCGTGACAGGCGTCTAATCTCAGATGAGAGAAAATCGTTTGCGTTTTTGTGGAGGACTAAGGTGGCAGTCCGATGATTCACTTCAGTCTCCCGTCACTGTCTGCTGCTTTGTCACTTACAGTCATTTTTTCCCAATCGCTCCATCACTCAGGTTGAAAAACCACTCAATCTGGCAACCCACCCTTGACATTTTTCATCTTTTTTCCACTGTTTACACAGCACTAATTGTTTCTGCTTAATCTTCTAGTTTCTGAAGGTATGAAGGTGCAGACAGAAGAGCTATAGCCACCTCTACTCAGGTAAATACTTCAATGTACTTATAGTAGTGGTTATAACCAAAATAAAAGGTAATATAAAGATAAGCCTATAAGTACTAATGCAGCACTACTACATTATTTAATACTATAGATTATTCGGTTTCCTTCAATATGCAACAGAATTACTTGCAAAAATAACAGTATTTTGGTTACTTTCCTCTAAATTGGTCATGAACCTACATTTATGTCCAGTAAGTCTCCTCATGTCCCTGTAAAGGTGCTCTGGTTATGAGTCAGGGATTTAGGAGATGCTATTTAATTTAACAGCATGAGATTTACTCCTGAGACTTGAGCTAAAACTGACCCTAATTTGCACTAGCCTTGACATCTTTTCTGATACCATGTCTACAGAGAGAGAAACCATTTTAAACCACTTCTGAAGTGCTTTTCACATCTTAAGTACTTGCAGACTTAGGCAGTCATCCTATAGAGAAATAATACATGGGACATTTTCAGGTTAGAGTGAGTGTGTGAGTGTGTGTGTGTGTGTGTGTGTGTGTGTGTGTGTGTGTGTGTGTGTGCGT
>KN499565.1:42216-53089 GCA_000787155.1 Scartelaos histophorus | reverse complement strand
GTGTGTGTGTGTGTGTGTGTGTGTGAGTGTGTGTGCGTGTGTGCGCGTGTGTGAGGGAGTTGCAGCCTCTAAGCCTGACACCTTTTTGCATGCTTGGTGCACTGCAGTTTATATATTGCTTTACTGCAATTCACAGCACAGTGAAACTCTGCAGTGGATGGATAGATGCGAGTCCGATAAAGAGATATTTCCACAAATGAAGAACATTTAAAGCACAATACATTTTTTTTGTTTTCTCCCATATAGTTGATTATGATGATAGCAGTTTGGTGATCCTATGCAATCCTCATGTTGTGATTGTTTATTGTGCATTTTGCAGATCATGTGGTTGTGCAAATGCTGACACCAGTTCATCTTCTCTTTAGAGCTGCAAAAATAATAATACATAAGATGTAATTAATCATGACTTATCAGTTATTGAAATAATTTACAACTAATTTAGTCATCAAAAGTAATCTAGAACACAACCTTTGTTTATAATTATAAGGTATTTTTTGTGTGTTTTTGTGCATGAATTCCATTATAACTTGTTGTATAGTTGTTGTAAGAAGCTAGAGGCACCACACCGCTAACAATGTAGGCCAGTTTCAAAATCAGAAAGGTGTAAGCAGACAAACATTAGTAATTAAATAATTTTTACAAGAGTCAAAATTTCATCAATTCTGCCTACAACACAAACTGTGAGCCGAAGCCAAAGGGAACCCCCCACCGTAATACAGACCAAAGGATTGAACCCACAACCTCCTCATTTAAGCACTCTGACAATGTACACCTCATGCTAAGACATAATTGAAGTTTATAAACAAACGACACGGATACAATGACAATCAATAATGCAAACATGACCTGAATCTGTATAAGAGTCACAATGAACTCAATAGAAAATCCACTCTCCAACAGTGAGTCTCCATTTCAATTAGCAACAGGATAACAATTAGAAAATCAGACAGGGAACAATTATTTAGATCATAATACATCCTCTCCAAACAAGTGCTAAAACACTGAAAACCCATCTTAAAGCATCTTAAAGCATTGCCGCACAATGTCTTAATCCACAAACACTGACCCTTATGGGCTTGCATCTCCACAAACCTTACTCACACATTCCCTGGAAGAAGGCCTCCACTTTCTTGTCACCATAGAAATTTTATTGCTGTGGTTAAAATGTTCTATAAAATGTGACCCCATTAAACATATCTACTTCTGTAAATAATATTACACAGTTTGATACTTCTTTCCATGAAGTCAAGTTAGTGACATGTCGTAAAATTCATACACTGCAATACTTTGGGTTGGATTTATAAATGACACTTTAAAATTAAACAAAAATGATAATGGTATTTAGAATGCCTAAATGTCGCCCGTGTCTACATGTTTACAGTGAACTTGCATTAAACATACTGATGATGAGAGGAGGGGGTTGGACCTGCAGGGCACGGCGTCACAGTCGTAAACTGGGCAACCCCACTGTTCATGGGCAGATTAATTATGCTGCTGCAGATGGAAACCAGTGTGGTCTCATATAAGACTATATCAAGTGAACGCTGTATAAACAATGCAATTACTTAAGAATGCTTAGGTTAACCAAAACAAACATTCCAGTATTTAATGGAAAGGCTTCAAGGAAGGCTTCAGTGAATTATGCAAATTACATTTTTCCCAAAGACAAATCTATATATGCACTGTAGAATGGATGTGCAGTGGCAGAAGAACTAATGTTGTTCAGGGTTTTGATACAGAAGATTTGGATTTTTCACTTACAAGAATACAAAGTTATTGTTTTTGGATTTCAAAAATAGTATGATCAGTCTATCCAAGTTCCCGGGACTTAAAAGGGTGTAACAGAACATAACTAGGTCATGAAAAAATTAAAGCAAAGCACGAAGACATGTCTAAAAGGACCAGGAGGACCAGATGGAGCATGTGTGACAGCAGTGGTGCCCATTTAGAAGTGAGTTTGCCTTGTTTGTAGGATGAATCCCTTTTCTGTGATGACAGAAAATCTAAATGTCATGTTTGAGTAAAAAGCAATTTGCCTATGACAAACTTGGCCAGTGTGAAAAGATTCATTTTGAGAGTTAAGAGCAGTGGCATTTACACATGATTAGCCCATTATCTAGCATATTAAACAAAGGATGAAAACAGTTTAAAAACTAAATACATCATCATGGTCAGAAAGACTAAGAATAGCTGACCTTTCCTCCATCACATAGCGCTCAGAAAACACGCCTGCACACCTCTCATACGCAGCATTAGTCAGATTACCACCATCATGTTTTTTCCTTCTATAGGCTCCTGATTCCTCCTCTGGCAATGGTTGAGTGGAGAGGGGAGTGAAGGTTAGATAAGCAACAGCTCTCCCATCATCTTATCACAGCTGATCAACAGTGTTTTAGCACATTTTTCAGTCATATCTAACTGCATATTATCAGATAGGTGCAATAATGTTATGGTTTTCAAGCAGAATCAATTATCAGTAATCAGTTATCAATTATCAGTTACTGCCCTGGAGTAGTGGAGTTAAACTGATGTAAAGTTTAATATATAAGTCCAAGCTGTTGCTATTGTGATGAATCTAGGAGGAGAAAAAAAGAAAGCAGTCTATAATTTTTCAGGAGAAGGGTCCAAGTTGTTTTCATGATGGTATCGCTTTGCTTGGAATGTTCCATAGCACGACATTCAACAATCAGACCAATTTACAGGTCAGATCTGTGGAGTTAAACACAAAGTATTTTTAAGCTATAAAAATACTTTATGCATCTAAATAAATACAAGATACATATGTTTAAAACAATACTGCGGAACATTCCAAACAAAGCAATTACATCTTCCAATGATAGAAGCATGTGCAGATCCCACATCAGAAAAGTTACAAAGTTACATAGTGTACCTTCAACACTAAATATGTGTTCCAATCAAACATTGTATATATGAATGGACATAGCTAATCTGCTTGTGTTACAAATAGGAAGTGATTATGGGGGCTCTTCCAGCTCCATCGACTCCAGTTCACTTCACACTGGGAAACTGTACGACTCTTTCTGTAACTGCTACAGTGAGCCTCAGCAAATTGTCAAATGTTTGTATTAACCCACTTGGGATCCTGATGTTTTTTATTTCGCTATTTTGTACATAAATACATTCCTATTCCTAATATAGACTTGGCTCTAAATTTGGTCCTATAACTGATATCATCGTGAGCTTCATTTTACTGGAGTCAAATGTCGTGGGTAATGGGGGACACTCCCTCAGTCCACGTCTTTACAGTCTTTGGTTCCATTACAACTGACAAACTATGTTTCTCACTAGGTCAAATTAGATGCAATGTTCATAATAGCCAAGGGATTATTATTATATCCATTATTTGGTTCACGTTTTTCCGCACACAATGAGGTCCTATGACTCCCAGTGCCTGTATATTGCCCTTCACTTTGCCTTGTCATCTCCACATATCCAAACTGCTATTGCTTGTGTGCCTGAGGTGATGACATCCGAAACACTCCCACTCGAGCTGCACATCGATCTTGGAGCAGAAAACACTCTGAGACATAAAACCATACCGCACCAAAGCTCCACAAGTAGGCCAGCTAAATTCGATATGCCACAGCAGATGGGACTGGCTTCCAGTTGATAAATAATGCACTGTCTATACCTGTATTAAACTAAATAAATGGCCGTGTCACCAGATGATTTGACGCTTACATCAGTCTGATGTGTCTTCTGTTTTTCCACAATCGAGAACCAAAGTGATGCATTCAGTTAATGAATACGACTGTGAATCCTTACATTGTCTTTTACATGTATTACACTCCCTAAGAGTACAATTACTTTTTTGAAATGTACTCTTATGTAAAAAGTAGACTTTAATAATTATACTATTTCTACATGAGTAATTAAAAGAAATAAAATATATCTGAAGAACATTTGTCATGAGTTACAGTTTGAACATAACATCTGTCACATTACATTACATGTAAGGCTGGTTAGGTTGATGTAATCAGTGACTCTAATCAGTGTCTGTCACTGATTAGAAAGGTAAAAAAAAAATCCAAAGAATAGAAAAAATTTACTTATGACACACAATATAATAAAACTACATTCAAAAGAAAAAGCTTTTGTCTTTTTGGTTACTATTTAAACCATATCTGTTACATACAAAATGGCATTAGGTCAGAGAGTTGTCATTTATTTATGTGTTTATTTGATTGGGACAGTGCATGCTAATGAACATACATGACAAGCACGAATGTAAACACGCCGGATTGTAGCCACACGGCTAATTTCCATCCATAGTTCCACGGGTCAGAGGGATCAATGGGTTCACAGGGGTGTTGCATGTTTTTGGTTGATGGGGGAAACCAGAGCACCCAGAGGAAACCCATCCAGACACGGGGAGACACTTCTGCATGTAATTGGCCAATGGCCATAAGTACCCACTGTTGAATAGAAACTGATCCTTTGTCCTGTTTGGCTTCCTTTAGCTCCTGTTAAAAGATTAAACTGTCCTTCTGATTTAACCATGGCTGAGTCCTGGTTAACCTCTGTATTATTTGTGGTGATAGGCTGTGGATGATTGTGTTGATAACGATAATATATTTGATTGACAGATTTGGGCCTCAGGGCTGATTGGTTACACACACTTTATTATCTTTCCCATTTATTTTTGTTTTGACAAGCAGGTCCATCCATATTTGACCAATTCCACCTGTCAATCTCCCTTTTTATTTACCTGGCATCACAAACAAAAACTTCCCAGCTCCCTTCTGTGATCTCATTCACCTCCAGTTTCTTTTGATGAATATTTAAACATCTGGCCTGCATGTGGCTTCTGCTTTGGCTGTTAGCTCCAGGATTGTAAGGTGTCCAGAAATATTTTCACTGGAGTCATAATACCCTCATGGCCACTCCAGGACATGGGAATAATGCATCTCTTGTCAAAAAGGTTAAGAAGGGGCAGTCCCTTAAACATGTTTAGCAATAAAGGATATAGGTATAAATAAATATGTATAAAGTTTGCTGTAGTTTTGTCATGAAAAACTGACACTGACCATGGACATCTACATATTCCTGGTTCAAAAAACGTTTTTGAAGATTAGAATTAGAAATGTTTTCACTTGAACCCAAGCCAAAACTATTC
The DNA here is from genome assembly GCA_000787155.1 of Scartelaos histophorus. Classification (NCBI taxonomy): domain Eukaryota; kingdom Metazoa; phylum Chordata; class Actinopteri; order Gobiiformes; family Gobiidae; genus Scartelaos; species Scartelaos histophorus. The sequence continues at coordinate 47,952 of KN499565.1, read as the reverse complement.
AAGTTACATGAGGTAACATAAAAAAGCTATTCATTGGGTAATGTACGATGGGGCGACTGAGTACCAAGAGGAGAATTATGATTTACAGCCTGCACAGACCTGTATCCTTGATGATGTCTGACCGTGTTAGAGCTTGTTAATACCACAGCCGTTTACCTATTGACCACAGTGTGCATCTTAGAAAAATATTGTTATAATAGATAACAACAGAAACACAGTGTTACATGGCTATAAGTATTTGCTATAAACTACTAGAAAGTTACTTAAAGGGGTGTTATTCTCAGCCCTGAGAATGTAAAAGTAAACTTCAGCAGAACTTCTGAAAACTCTCCACTGTTCACAGCACAGCTCCTAAAATGAGTCATGAACATCCAGTTTCAAGGCTGTTTCTGCAGCTCTGGCTGATGGCATCTTGTGTCCAGATCCATGGTTCCACGGTTTCAGCAGTGAAATATGCAAATTCATGTTCATGAGTATCAGACAATAGAAGTGAGAACCCTTTATATCCATATTGTATTAAGTATACTTAGTTATGATTGTTGAACTGGACAATAATATATTGAACTACAGAATGTAGTAATGTGAAGAATATATATATTAAGTACAATAGATATTTGGTATTTGCCATTTATAATTGGACTATTATGTAGGACTGCTGTGCTACTCTAGTCACCGTGAAGTCCATTAGTGAGCAGAAACATCTCTGTGATTACCAGAGGTCATTAAAGAGGTTACTGAATATGTTGTTAAACATTTCCACTGCACCTGATTCACTCTCACACTGAGAGGGAGAGACAGCTGGAGTCCTGGGACGTTAGACTCACAGGCAGAACCCAGGGCAACACAACCAGCCCCCCATACACAAACACACAAACACTGCACTATCTCTGCTCTTGACCCTATTACCTCTGCACTGGTTACTGTATGTCTCTCCATATGCATCATTGCTCTATCATGGTATGATGGCAGTATGGAGGAGTCTATTGTAGTACTTCTGAATAGGCTGCACTCAAAAGCTTGATAAAACCTCATCTTAGCCTGAGGTTTTTTCTGGGTAGTGGACTATGCTGTGAGCATTACCAATGTGTGAAAGTGTGATTTAAAAGTGACAAAAAACAGCAACTCACAGTTTATCTTCTTGTCTTTTCAGGGTTGAAACGATATCATGTCTAAAGTATATGATAATGTTAAAAGAAGTACTCACAAACTAAGTGAGCTCTGCCAGGTGCTCTGAGCTCTGCAAAGGTAAAGATTGGCCACGTCAAAAAATAAGATATATACATACAATATTGGACTTTTTCTGATTAGTACTGAGTTTGTTCCTTAGTATAAAATAGTTTAGTGTAGTGACTACACTGTACTGTTACAACCACAACTAGTAACATTTTGCTCCAACAAAGCAGTAGTTGCTTTGTTATGGCCTGACTAGAGGACTGGTGCTGTCTGCAGAGTTGTCTTTGTATAGATTAATGCCAATATCTTGACTGGCCAGAATAGCTTTCCTAGTATCAAAAATCTGATACTAATCAATACTAAAACTAGTATAGAAACTAGATAATCATTTGACCAAGTATTGATACTTTTGAAAGATTTTGCAAGAAGTATTGATACATTTGCAAGACAGAAATGAACCTTTCCTAAATATGGTCACATTTTATATGGTGGCTTTTCCACCTTCAAGGCACTCAAAGCCCTGTACATGAAGGAGCCCCTCACCTAAGCAAAACACATTCATAACACTCATACATCAGTGTAGGCAGACACTAGGGTCAAGGAAGCTTAAGTGTCTTGCCCAAGGACACAATGACAGCATGTACTTGAGGGAGCTGGAATTGCGCTGTCGACCACTTTACCAATGAAGTTTTTGTTTTTGACTTGTCGAGACCTTCAGATCAGTGGACAAACACTCAATAGTCAAAGTAAAGTCACAGAGACAATTATAGACCCTTGGGCCACTATGGAACCTACCTGGATGAGGGAGCACAGCAATATAAGACAGCACGGTAATATCACAGGAATTACTATGATTTAATGTTGAAAATGACCTTCTATTCTCTAAATAAAGAGTGATTATCATTGTGGTATAGGTATAGGTATTGAGCATTGATTTATTAGTTTTGAAATCAAATTTTTTATATCCAGACAACTCTACTCCCAACTCAGATTCAAAATTATTTGTGCATTAAACTTTCTCCAAACATGGTTAATGTGTTTGCTATATGTTGATGGACTATAGCTTCACATGACCATAAGGAATTTTTTTGCCAATCCTTTGTTATTACACAAATGCTTTGGCTACTACTTCTGACAAATTTGAGTGTCTTGTCATATTCCTTATTTTAATGTACATACAATCTAATAATCAATTTGGTTACTGCATTTAAAATGAGGAAACAAGATTATTTGAAAGCCTGCCAGGATCTGCTTGTCTTGCTTAATGTGAAGCGGCAGTCTATAAGGAGCTGTATAACTAACAACCACAGAGCAACCACAAAAACTGTATGAAGAAGTGTAGAATGATGCACTTTATTACTACTGAAAACATACTGTCCAAATTAGTTATCTAGCACCAGGACTAAACCAGATCCAGAGCCACAAAGGTGTAAAACTACTGTGAGAACAAAAGGACACCACATTATCTCTGCCTTCAGGACCCACACAACAATACACCAAGATCACACTGACAGCTATTAAAAGCAAAGCCCCATTGTTAAGAGATCTAACCCAGTTTACCAGTCAAGTCAATTAAGTCCTAAAAGCCCATATCATCTAGTTACCAAGTCTGATAATTGAATCTTGCTAATCTGTTTCAGGAGGGTTTTCAGGTAACTGCTACTGAAAGGAGCTGATTTGTTTAGGTAAACTTGAGACATTACAGGCTGTTTGAAGGGGTCGGGTTACTGAAGAGAGCAGAGGGAGTGAAGGCTGAAGATTGCTCCCAGGTCAAATCATTAACTTTGAGCTCAACATGTTCCCACATAGGAAATCTGATGTGTGATGCGTCAGGGACTGAGGAGGAGATTTGAGGGAGTGATATTAGGGACCAGGTTGACTTAATGAAGACTATTCACATAACGTTAAAACGATTTATAACAATATTCTACTTCATAACTGGGGCATCCGAATGTTTTTTATTTATTCACACATTTTGAAACACGATCAAGGAGGAGGACAGTAGACTGGTTGTTTCATCATTCAGTCTTCATCATCATCATCATCTTTATTCAGGTTTAAAATAATAATAATATTTTGGACTATGGGCCATAGTTTGGACACTCCAATAGGCAATAAACCAAGCATGCCAGGATCTAAATATGAATAATGTAGCGCCTATGAAACTGTAATAGGCTGCTTGGTTCTGCATTTACTAGTTTAGTTGGGATCAGCATGTGTCTCACTGCTAACAGTACACACTTGTAGGTCTATAAGAGTCAGATTTGGTATTCATAACTAATATCTGACCACCTGAGGATGCCTTGTTTGACATTTTATTTGCCTTGCACCGCACTGGGTACTGACCTTGGAATTTGAAGCCCTCTATCTGTACCCAGAGGCAAAGGTCCTCCGTGTCACAGTCGCACCTCCATGGGTTCCCGCTGAGCCCCAGAGAGCGGAGCGCGGGCAGAGCGATCAGACTGCTGATGTTCAGCACCGTCAGGTTGTTCCTGCTCACGTCCAACACTTGCAGCGCCATGTTTTCCGAGAAGGCGTCCGGGTGGATGTCACTGAGCCCGGGATTGTCCGTGAGGCGCAGCATCACCAGAGAAGACAGAGGTCCAAACGTCCTGTCCTCGATCTGGAGCAGCACGTTGAACGACAGGTCCAAGTAGGCGAGTTTACGCAGGTTCCCAAAAGTGGACTCGGATATTTCTGTGAGGGTGTTGTTACTGCAGTCCAGGTAGACCAGGTCAGACAGGTAGTTGAGCTGCAGCGCAGGTAGCTCTCCTATCCGATTATTGGACAGTATGAGCTGTCGTGTGGCCAGCGGCAGGTCGTTTGGGAACAGGGTCAGGTCTTGGCCCGCGCACTGGACCACCAGCTGATCGTCACACACACATCTGTCCGGACAGCCGGCCGTGAGAGCCGGCGAAGGGGTCACCCCCATCACGAAGATAAAGAGAAAGATGATCCGAAGGGACTGTGCGCTTGGCTCGGGTAGGAGACGCATGACGAGGCCGCCAAGAGCGTCATGAAGTCGGGCAGAGTTGGACCAGGACTCCCCGGCGGTCTCCGGGCATCCTGCATGAGGCTGTGGGGAAATATCTGTTCTGGGTCAGACTCGCACTACTTGACTTCTCAACTCTTCTTTTTCCTTCTCAAAAACAATGTTCCGTCGCTCAGACGCACCGTGGAGCTACTGGATGCATGACATGAGAAGGTGACCGCTGTGGCTCATAGTGACCGGGCTATGATGAGGGACGCTCGGCTGACCACTACCGCGCACAGCCCCGGCGAGTCACCTCTGGAGCTAGTTGTCTCCAGCTGAGTGCATTGTTGTTAGTTTCCAAACAAACAAAAACTTTAATGGAAGTATCTCAGTAGAAGTCCAGACATAGTCCAAGACTGCGCGCTGGACCAGGAGTGGAGAGTCTTTGCTGTGCCGTGCAGCAGCGCACTGATGCCCGTGATCCTCTGCTCGCTCTCTCCACAGCTCTGAGCGCAGCAGCCTGCAGTCTGTCCGTATTGTGTGGCTCTCTCTCCTGTGTGTGCGCAAGTCAATCACAATGTTGCCGTAACACGCCTTATCTCGCATGCTCCAGTGGCCATTTCCTTCTCACTATCTCCACAGAGCCCTGTTGACAACAAAATACATTAAGAAAAGGTTTTATTTTCCACTTATTATCTTTTGTTAGGGCAGCTAATGTCTGATCAGCATAAAGCTTTTTACTGAAAAGTCTGATTAGTGACTTTCATTATAATTTCTGCTACAAGACAAAGTGGGCTATTAAGAATTAAATCCAGCAAGTTTGCCAATTCAGTAGTAATGACTCTTCCTTCATATTCATATAGGATAAGCTGAGCCCAGCATTCTGGTGTGCTAATATTGGGACAAATTTAAGTTTCTTCCAAGGAATTTTTATCCCATCCGTGACTAGATAAACTTTCTCCCAGTCATTATTACTGGACTCTGGTCAGCCGTGAACTAGTGAGGTGTATCATTACTGCAGGCTGAAGTGACCAGCTGCAAAATGAGTCCATTTGATGCTCTCCTCCTGGTCTCCGACTCTGTCATTGCTCCAGTAATGGTCCCATTGGATTGTATTTGAAGTTAAATTCATGCAAAAGCTGCAATAAGAAGAAAAGAGACAGGAGGCAGGTGAACATATAATGTGATGATTCCAAATCAAACAATTAAACAGAACAAGAAAATATAATTCAAACCACATTATTAAATTTACCATCATGTTATTTTTATCTTTATTTTGGGGACACATTTGGAGCTGTTGTCCCTGTCACACCTGGCTGGCTCCTTTCAAAGTCTGTCACAAACTGCGACATGAGTGAAGGGAGTAGAGACTGCAGTAGAAACATCTTTATTTTTTAATAAGCCTATGTGCAGTGTCAGCTGTCAGCAGCCAGACGCCCAGACGATCCACTCTGGCCTCTCCCTGTCACTCATTATTATACAGCTGGGCATGTCTGCGCTCTCACATTAGACCCTTGAACCAAATCTTAACGAGTTTTACATGGCTGATATATATTCTACTCTACTTTTTCATGCTGGTTTACGGGTCT
>KN499565.1:8333-28813 GCA_000787155.1 Scartelaos histophorus | reverse complement strand
ATGCGCTGGCTGCAAGCTGCACATTTAGAGTGGCTGGGTGATTCCTCATTCCTAAAACAACCAGCTGCAGACAAAGAAAATGCACATGTTTAGTTTGTGTAAGTTATTATGTTTAATTATTATATTATTATATTAATATTTCTATAATTTAAATTCACCTTAAGGATATCTGGTCTTGGTTTTTCCATTACGTGAGTGAGACTAAAAAGATGAAAGAGGGCTTCTCTCACAAAACCTTCTCTCTCACTGTACCTGCGAAGTGCTTCACATATCTGCGTCTCATTGGCCTCACCAGTTACCTTTTAAACACAAGGTAAATTTCTACAACTTTACTACATCATGCATAATATACCACACATTTATAGCCACCTTTAGATTTCTTTCTCCAGAGAGGAAATCAGAAAATCCAGCCTCTGTAGCAAGAAGTCCAACAAATGTCATTCCTGGCCTCTCCTCGACAAATGCTTTAACAGCAGCATCAGTTACCTGTAATAAATAATGAATTAGTAACTACAACTACAGCTTCACCGTCTTGAGTAACCATTTAAAATCTGGACATACATGCTTTCTCCCTGACACATCCAGGGAAACAAGTGCAGGCAAAATCCCAGGCTGTCCAAGAAGTTGACGGGCTACATCCGAAGTGAACTGTTTGTCATCACTGATGTCTAGATGCTGCATATTAACAGTAAAAACATTAGTTTATATTCAATACACTACATATATTGACATAGACGGTAGCACTGGACTAACCTGTAATACTTCCAGCTGGCCAATGACACCGAGAAGTTGACCAGTGCTCATCTCTAGCCTCTTTAACTGATGCAGAGTCAGCGAGCGTAGCCTCTCCTTTAGACCCAAAAGAGGAGTCAGGTTGGTGACTGATGTATTGGATAGATCCAAGCTCTCCAAACGAGGCAGGGAGCAAACATCCACAAGCCCGGAGTCATAAAAATCCACATTGGCCAAAGACAGGGATCGTAGAGCATGGAGTGAGCTGAATCGATACTGAATTGGTTCTTCCAAAGATGACATTGTTAGACCTGTTAACACAAGTCGCTGTAGGGATTCCTGTGTAATAAGAACATTACATAAATTATGTGATTAATTAGATAGAAGCCAATGGTGTTTTTACTGTTTTTATGCTTACCTGACAGTATTTATTAGTGTTCAGGCCTTGTAAAATATCAGGTATTGTAAGATCCGGATTTACTCTAGCAGCATCAAGTTCCAGCAACCTGTGGGGACAGAGGGCTCTCTGAAAGGCCTCAGCAGAGATGCGTGCAGTCCGAATGCATGCTCTCCTCAAACGAAGATATTCACTGTTTCTAAAGACTCCTACTGTACTGTCATTCAAAAGACCTACAAGAGAAGAAGACACATCACTTTAAGTCTAGCCAATGCATAATAATTTTACATCAATGTGCAATGCAATATTTAGTGGAGGAATATTACAGATGTAGAGAATTAGAATTATATAGCTGTCCTTTTATTCAGCAAATTGCCAGTTCATGCGTTTACCTTCAGTGGCCATCTTGGCTAAAAGCTGATCTGCCAGTTCTTGTGGAAACAGTACAGCCTCTCTTAAACACAGGGATCCATCAGGGCGCTTCTGACAGAAATATCCCAGATTCTGGCTTACGTAAGTCAGGCACAGGTCTGTGAGAGTCGCGGGGGACGCTTCATCCTGGAGGTCATAATCATGGTCACTTTCAAATCTATGCGCAGTTATACAGCATCATAAGAGAGGAGATGCATAATGTGAAAGTAAAAGTGACTTACCGTGTTTAAAAAACAAGTGATCATCGCCATGGTTAAACTTACAGCTCGATTATACACACGTAGAGAGCCTTTACACACAAAAAACCCAAATTGTCTTACAACGCGACTCCTTAATGCGCAATTAGTTTGGAATCTGACATTATGCGAATCATACGACGAGTTAAAACGTAAAGATTAAAGACGATCAAGCTAGCTCACTTGTTGTTGCCTCGGTAGAAGAAATTCGCTTTTCGTGCAAAAATGTTGGACGCCGTTGGCCGCACTGGAATGCATCTTTAAAGGATAGTGACCAATTGTTGACCCGACAACAACTCTGAATTTATGACCGAGGCATATGGATAGTTTTCACCGAGTACCCATATGTCTATTTTTGACTGGAACGAAAAGAGTGACAGTAAACAAAGGTTATAACACAGGAAGTACACGGCAAGTGGGCGGAACTACGGAAGCCCACTCGTTTGACATATTACGGAAGAGTTTGGCGCTATACACAGGCATGGTTGCATTACTTAACTATTTGTTGGATTATTCATTATCACAACGACAACGACAACTATTCGTGGCTAATCGATTTACATACGTGCAATTTTTCCCTTTTGCGGATATACAGCATGTTTGATTTTGGAGACCAACGCGCAAATTTTGAATTAATTTAAGTAACACCAACAAGGTCATAAACTGTCTGGGCTGTGATTACGGAATTATATGTGCCCTTTATAATACTGAGCTTCTATGATGGCTGGACTAATTAACTTTGAGGACGAAAAAGAGGTAAAGCAGTTTTTAGACAACTTAGGAGTGGAATACAGCTTTCAGTGCTACAAAGAGAAGGACCCTGAAGGTACGTGCACTGTCCTCAGATGTAGGACTCTAGAGGTAGATGTAGCCTATGCAGTCTTTTTAACCCTGCTGACATTTTAGTCAGTACCTTTTTTCTGTATTGTGACTCGTAGGGTGTCAACGACTGGCTGATTATTTGGAAGGGGTGAAGAAAAATTATGAAGCTACAGCACAAGTGCTTAAACACAACTGCGAAACCTATGGGCATGGGGAAAGTTGCTATAAACTTGGAGCCTATCATGTCACAGGGAAAGGTAGGTGCAAGCAGTCATCAAAATGAATAAATGAAAAGTCTCTATGTTTAAAGCGATTAAGCGATTATCTCTAATTTCTTTCTTCGTTAATATTCCACTAGGGGGCGTAGCTGAGTGCCTGAAAGCTGCCTACTCCTGTTTTCTGCGCTCCTGTGATGCCGGAGGAAAGAAGTCTATAGACGCATGCCACAACGTAGGTCTCCTGGCTCACGATGGACGGGCCATGGATGGAGAACCGGACGCGAAGGCTGCTCAAAAGTATTATGAGAAGGCCTGTGTGGGTGGATTTGCTCCTTCATGCTTCAACCTCAGTGCTTTGTATATCACAGGAAATCCAGGTGGTGTAGCCTCAGATATGTCACTAGCACTGAAGTATGCCAACAGGGCTTGTGAACTGGGACATGTCTACGGATGCGCCAATGCAAGTCGCATGTACAAGCTTGGTGATGGCACAAAAAAGGATGAAAATAAAGCAGAGGAACTGAAAAACAGAGCAAAGGAGCTTCATGGTTTGGCGAAAGAAAGGCAACTTAAATTTGGAGAGTGATTGTGAAACAGTTCAGATTTGTTTTGAGAACAGCTTTATGTAGTTTTAAATGTATCAAACATAAACACTGAAACAAAATGTGTGTTTTGAGTTCATGTGTGATTCCTACATTTTAATTTTAGCAATTAAAATTAGCAGCTCTAACTAAAATGACTCTCAAACTTAGGGTCTCAGTTCAAAGTGAATCTGTTTTTGAACCCTTTGGAGCACAGACCAATGGCTGGACTCTGAAGTTGAGGATCCTGTTGTTTTGGCCTCTGTTGTCTGATCTATTCCAATTTTAAGTTAACAAGCTCTACACAGAAGAAGGTCAGATTTCAAATTTCAGATGAATTATTTGGGGTAAAAATGAGAATGGGCAACGCTCGTGTCCCTGAGGATGATATGATAGATAGCAAATTGAGCATTTGTTGGGTATTGACATTTCCCATATCAAAGCTGCAGCATATAGTACGCACACTGAAAATTAGATGACAAAAGGTCCAAGCAGAGTAAAAAGTTAATATAAAAAATCTATTTTTAATCTTGAAAATTAATTTTTGGGTTTTGCCTATTTTTTATTTGTGGGTTTGGAGAACAAACTGGTCTAGATTCTCCCTAGAATGACTGATTTGACTTAAAGTAAGAGGGTTACAGATGTCCATTTTTAGGCCAAAAAGAAAAAACACATGGTCCCCCGGAATGATAAGGGATTTGAGAATTTGAGGAACACAGGTTTTAAGACTGCAGAATTATCTTAGTTCCACAAGAGGGCGATAGAACAGAACATTTTAACTTTTTAAAGTACAAAAGTGGTGCTTTTGTGTTTCATTTAAGGAATAAACCTGTTCATGCAGCTCACTTCTTTTCCATTTAGATGAAAGAAACAACAACTATTTAAAAAAAAGTGTTAAGTGTCCCAGTAGTGATGGCAAGGTCTGCGTGCTGTAGCTCCTCCCGGAGCCGTGCGCCCTGAGTCCTCATTCAAAACAGAGCACAGCTGTTGTGAGGCGCATCGCCCTGTCCTTACATTAGCTCAGATTGTTAGCTGTCCCGTATCTCCCCCGTCTGCTCATGAACCCTCTGGAAACCCGGCTGCAGGGTGAGGAATACGGCGCATCTCGGTGAGTGGTGAGTGAAATTTTCGTTTGCAGTGTTACTGTGAGATCCACCGCCGCCATAAGTTAGTTAGCAGCTAACCTACCCCCCACGCACGGCTTCGGGTGGGTTTGTTTTTGAGCCAAGGATGCTCCCGAATGAAACTTAAACGAGCTTCTGAATCATAGACCCAAGGGAATGATAATTCTTTACATTGTCCAACTTTGTTTGCAAATTCAGTTAATGGCTTTCAATTTGATATCTTAAAAAAAAATAATCCCAGTCCACGTGAATATACAGAGGCACCGCACCCACGAACAACGCGGAGCCAACGGTTTGATGTGATGCTAATGTTAGTCGTGCGCTGCCCGCCTATGCTAATGTTTTTAAGCTAGCATGAATTGTTGCTGCAGTGTGCTAATGTGCACTGTGATTAAAAAGAGCCGGCGAGCCCTAAAACCGATTAGCTCTGCTAATCGTGAAGTCCTACTTTGCGCGTGTTTGCAAACTGTTTGTCTTTGTCCCTGTTTGTCTTTGTCCCCTGTGAGCGGGAGACTTTGCATGGACCGGGAGTGTGCGGGGTTAGCCATGCGGAGCTCGGTACGTCCGCTCTTAACCCGACAGCAGTCAGTGAGTGGCAGTGATCTCGGGTACGTTTGCCTCCAGGGAGAGCTATGGGTGTGGCGTGGGCTCTCCCACGAACAATACTGCTCACATCTACGAGCCCGCCTTCATTTGTCAGAAACAGCACATTATTGTGAATGTCTGAAAGACATTCCGCAATTTGAAATGATCAATGTGAAGTTTTCATACTCATCTCATATAAGATACTGTCATACAAATACTATAGTTTTGGAGTGATGTGGCTGACTTTGATCAATATATGGATAATCAAAGTCCATGGGTAGCTCATCCACAGACTAAAATGTAAAGGCGTAGGAATGTGCCATGGTGTTCTGTGTGGAGCTGCTGTTCTCCAGTGTTAACATATGACCTGGAGGTCACTGGTGCACTCTCATGACTTGCATGCCTCACAGTAATGTGGTGTCATGTTATGCAGAAAAGACTGGACAAATCACTCAAGAGTTAAATAACTTCTCTTTGGTAACTCTTTGGTCAAAAGACACAGAATGTCTAATTATAAATGTCAGAAGATTGCAACATTCACAATATGCGAAAGGGAAGCAAATGGTGTCATTGTATTGTTATGACTGTGTGAGTATAGCAGATTTGATATTGTAGGACGGTTCAGGATTTACTGTGTGGAAAACGGTCAACTGTTGTTAAACAGTATTTTTGTATTTATTGATGTGGAATAAATATAGCTTGCAAGTAAGTGATAAATAACAACTGATTTTCCTCTGCTTATATCAGTTTGTCAAATGTTGTGTTAATATGCTCCTCTAGTAAGGTTCCATCTCACCCCCTTCACCTGACTTAATCCAAGTGTACACGGGCCCATCTGCTCTGTACTCCTGTGGAACTGTTGAGTCCAAGGCCGGCTGTAAACGTGATTAGTTGGCGATTACGTGTGTGTGTGTGTGTGTGTGTGTGTGTGTGTGTGTGTGTGTGTGTGTGTGTGTGTGTGTGTGTGAAATGAAACTCCCCTCATGCTCAGATCCCTGTGTTTACAAGAGAAAAGAATAAAACATGGTGCAGCTTTGCATTTGCGTCATCCACTTGAAGCACTGGCCATTCTCAGATGTAGTTTCTCTGATATACATTACACCACTGTTGCCTCATGCCTTTTGTCAAATGTTTATGGATGAAATACAGCTGCGCTTATCCTGTGCTTTTAGAATTGGGCTCTTAATCAGAAAAAAAACAGATCATTGTGGGAACATTGGCATTACACAAAGGCAATGAAACATTTAACTACTGATAAGATACTAAGTTGTAATAAAATATGCAATTAACCAAAAGGATATTTTCCTTTTCTTGTCAGGTGTATTTTATGTCAAATATGGTCTGCCCTATATGGGACTTTTTGCAAATGCCTTCCTCGATGGATGGTCTTTCTTTAATTAATTATAGCCCCGTTTGTTTTAGTTTTGAATACTTGTTCATGTTGTGACCCATGTATAGAGATACAAATTGCATTGTGAAAAAAAATATTGCTGCATCTCTACTAACCTGTATGATTAGTGCAATTGGGTGACAAATAATAGACATAGTCATAACCTCTAGGGAAGAGCTCTTGTCCCATCCCTGATGGTTTACTGCTCTGTTGCTATAACGCTCTTAAGTTTTATTTGTGAATATATTTGTCATGTGGCTGGTGTTCAAAGCTAGCTCTGTTGCCTGGGCGACAGAATGTGTGTGTCTGCCACATTCATTGTGCGCAGATGGATTTGCACAGTCACATGTCGTCACACTTGTGCTCTGTGCTTCTCCAGCCCTCACTCCATCACTGGGAGACAGTAATCACTTAACATTAATCCTATCAAAATACCTCATTTATGCTTCTGAAGAAGAGAACCTTTACATTTACATACACTTTATTTTCATAATATGGTAATTATTTCATATAAAGCTAGTTGTTTTGAAGAATACCACTGCCCTATTGTGTGATTTGTGGTTGGTATTTCTGGTCTGTGTTGTGAGTGGTTGTATGAGATTGCATGTCTTGTACTATCTTGTAGACTGGCACCATACATTTATCACTGGACAGGCCAGTCTGATGAAGGCATTGTTCAGAGGGAAATGTGACCTCGCCTCCTCTCAGTGTACCATATACCTTGTGCTTCCTGTTGTTGTAATAACTGCTTGTTTTGGAGAAGTGACTGAAGTGACTTAAAACAGCAGTCTGGGGTACATCTGTAATGTTTTATGTTTTTTCATAAGAGATTATGAGATTTGTGTGGTACTGCACAATATTGATTGAAACAAATAGAATGATTTCGTAGTTGTAAATTTGCAATAATGCCCAACAAATAATATACCACCACAATCTTACTTAAAACGAACAAGACCTTAATTTGATTATGATATGACTCTTGTCTGACCCCTCTAACTGGAGATTTATTTTGGGAGACACTTGATTCTTCTGGCTGACGTCTTGTTACTCTTGTGGGTGTAGAAAACAAAACATTTGGAGTGGGCAGCAGATGTAGTGTTTTCATAAGAGTGGGGTAAACTAAGTTGTAATGAAACTGTATAAACTGCACAGTGCTAAAGATTGTATCAGCTGAGGCTGGTAAACATGTCACGGTTCTTCAGGTCTGCGCTGAACCATAACTGTGGTTTTGCTTCAGAAGGCACATTTTCCTCTCCCCGCTGGTTTGTAGTTTATTTACTTCTACGAAACATTCCATATTTTGTATGTTGTGTACAAAATGTGTCTTGGGTAATGCATGCAATGCTCATTCATACTATATTAATACTATATTAATACTTCAGCAGAACTTTTTTTGCCATATCTCCCAGCCTTAATGTGACTTTGTCAACAGTATAGGGACCAACAGATCAATGCACTAAAGATGGACTGAACTCATGAATTGTTGAGCCTCCATTAGGCCTTAAGCCTTTGACACTTTTCAATGTGGGCAGGACCTGTTAATTGTCCGGCATGACAGTGCCTTTGGCCATGAACATTTTCACAAGTACACAAATCTATCTAAAATGTAATAAGTTGATGTCTCAAGGGTTCATACATGCATATTATCATCACTTTGCTTATTTGAGAAACCCACAGGGCTTCCCCTGGATTTGGGTTCTCCTATGTGTGACTCAGAATCAGAATCAGAATCATCAGAATCAGAAAACTTTTATTGCCATGACCAGTGAAAGTGAAGACAATTCACAAGTTAGGAACTTTTTTTGGTTTCAGCGCAACACACAACACAAAACACAAAACAATCAAATGTTCAATTTTAAAGATAAGGGCAGGAAGACTAAATCTAAATCTAAAACTTAAATAACTATATTACTTAAATAACTATATTATTCCTTAAGGGCATTAGAAGGTATTCACAGAATACGATGGAACATTAGTACATACGGCTGTATATACAGTCATCAGAACAATGAGCTGGTTGAATGATGACATATTGCTCTTCTTTATCAGTTCTTTTGAAGGATGCAAGGCCACTGATCAGAAAGGCCTGCTTAGTTTGGACAACATTTAAAGTAATATTTTAGCCTCAGAAATGTCCTTGAAGGTGGAAACTGAATCCCAACTACTCTCTGTGAAGTGAAAATGGATTGCCCCTTCATCTGAATAAAATGTCTAATAAAACTGAATAAAACCATAATCTGGTTTAACTTAAATATATTCCTGGTCACTTTGCCCTGAAATCACTTGGAGTGGCCATTTGTCATCAGAGATGGTGGTGGGCCCTTCTTCAGTGCTGGGGGTCATGGGATCAAAGGTTAGTCCAGGAGCAGAGGGGTATAGTAAAGCAGTTAAAGAGTGTAAAATACCAGCAACGAGGCACTAACTCAAACGACACTGAGGGTGCGATCTTTCTCACACGCATTTTGTGTCACATGCTCTTGCAGGCTGTGGGTGGTGGCAAAAAACTGTATTTAGGTAAATGTCGCTCTGGTTTGTTTGCCTTGTATAAGTCATTTTCACCACAGCCTGTAAACTGAACATTAACGTGAGTGGATGCATTTGTAACAGCCCGGGAAATAAGCTTTTAACTTAAGCCTGTCTTTGTGTGATGACTATTTTTATAGACTTTTGAAAGGATTCCAGGACTACGGCGATGCACAATAAGAGGCCTTTGAGGTAAAACTGCTTACTTTTGGTCCAGCGATGAATAAACAAAGCTCTGCCTCGCCCTTCCACTTCCCTGTGCTTCGTCCCGATCCGCTGCTTTGTGCCTCTTCTGTCTGTCTGATCCCTGGTGTTTTGGCTCAGCTACACCGTTAGCTAAGCCATGTTATATCATGGAAACTTATGAACTTAAAGTGCAGCGCTGCCAAAGACAATAGATTACAAACATGGGAAGATAATTTAACACTGTTTTTCTCTTTGTTGTTTGAGAAGTATAGTTTGCCTCAACTTGTCTTCCTTCCACCTAAAAAGACCCTCTACATAAATGTGTTACCTGAAGTCTTTTCTCATTATTTGCATCATATTATCTTATGTTTTTAGTTCTGCAAACCATTTATCCAAATATATTTTATTTGACCTACATTTTTACTCAATTGTTGCATTGCATTTTTTGAATGGTATGCTGCAGCCACTATTATCACTTATATCTAGCAATGCTTTTTATTCTCATAAATAGTCTTCCCAAGTAAAACACATTTTAGTTATATGCAATAAGACATTAAGAAGAAATAGTCATACATTTTTCTAATCAATATCAGTATTTTTTATTTTTATAGTCAGTAGTAGTAATATTATTGATTAATGCTGTAGATATTGCGACTTTACCCTTGATTGGCCTTTGCTTTAGATGTAATTCTTTAATTTCATTCTTGTATAATAAAACCAGTGCATTAGGCCTATTTCTATAATCTTCTACATTGTTATTACTCAACCGGACACTTGTCATGGGTTTGAGCTCAGGTAAAATGCCTGAGTGAAGTTGCTGCCTGTGTCTGTCTTCTCTGGGACAGTTACTGATGCAGTAGCAGCCCTGTTCAGTGTCACCCTCATCATGTCCCAACATGCACCAGCGACCTGCACCCACATGCCCTCTACTTTTATGCGTTACACATCACTAACTGTCAGACACCTGTTTATTTACAGTACTACATTGTAAAGCTCTGGGCGTTACAATGTGTTCAGGGATTTCTAGAAGAACGAGTAAATGGCATCTTCATGAATACAAATACAGAGTACATTACACTAGTTTCTCCCAAAACTCACTCCTTGCATTCTCATTCATATGGTGCATATAAATCTAGAATTACAATAAATTCTTAGTGCTAAATTCATAGTAATACAAAATTGACTAAGGCACCATTGATCAGTTCATTTACTGAATGACTACGCCCCTTCCAGAAATGCTGCAGTGTCATTTCTGGTGCCACTGTCAAGACAGAATATTACATTTGACAACAAAACATTGTCTACTCCTTTAAAATTCACACATTGGTTGACAGTATCATCACCACATTCTCAGCAAAGTAGCTCCACGTAGTGACCACTGCTGCTATGACTGGTATCTCTCACGCCTTTAGCCCTTCAGATTGGTGTCACAAATGTGCGCCAGCGGAAGTCATGAATGCCTTGGCTCTTAAATCATCAGTGTGGCATGCTGTGCTCCGTGCTGGTTTTCCTCTATTGTTTTAATGTTTTAATTATTCATTAACTGCTCTCCATTGCTATTGCTATTCACATTGCACTTGTTGGCTTATTTAGTTAAGGACTAGCAAGCAACCATCAAGCAAAAAGAACTGCACACAACATGGCTAACATAACCATAAAAGGAAAATTAGTCACTTCCTTTTTACCACAGTATTATCACCTGTGTTATGTGGTATAGATCCACTTAAATCCTGGTACAACCTTTTGTTTGGGACCCACACAGTGTGTAATAATCTGCAATAATCGTGAATGACATGTTTGTCTTTACTTTTTCCATCTGCATTGTTTTTTCCATGAAATTAGATTTGGTTCACTGTAGCTTTGATTCATGTCAATAACATTGTGATATTTTCTGGCATGTCATAGATATGTTGTTTGTAGTGCCTGGACTTTGTTGTATTTGAAGTTTTGATCCTTTTTCTATGAGCACCCTCTACCTGTTTATTCTGATTGTAACACCTGCAGCAAACACCCACATTTTTGTTTTTTATGTCACAGATATAATTTACATGTGAAACTGAGGTTTTTTTTAAGATAGTTTTCTCTCTATGCCTTGTATTACAGATTTGTTATTTATAAAATAAGTCAAAATATTTGCATTCTAAGAAAGTGTACTATATACTTCTGACCAGCACTCCACCTCAGTTATTTAAGTTTTTCAGAATGTTGTAGCATAAATCCCATAAATACAAGGTATGTTTTATGACCTAACTTTTGTTGCACTGAACCTAAATACACAGTTTTAGCCTATGTATGATAGATCACATGTGTAGTACTTCTTTCACTGCTAGGTAAAGTATGAAGCACTGGGGGGAGGAGGGGACAGACTGACATTGCCAATGGAAGCAACGTCTATCCTATTTTTAGTCAATAGATGTTTGGACCTACTTGTATCCTGTCTATGCTTGTCTTTGTCTCTGAGCAGCCACACAGTATATACTGCACAGCCCCTGGTCGTGGAGCTCTGGGAGGGATGTGGTGTGGGGGGGGGAGGGTGAGACTGTCCTGAGACTGTCCTGAAATGATAAAGCTGTTTAAATCTCAGCTGTTGCTTGGCCCTCACTGGAGTCAGTTTCCTCTTGCTCTTCTGTCTCTCTGGCCTGGTTTGTCTCTAAAACACACACACTATACTCGCACACTACACACATACAGCAGACAGAAGAAGTGCGCGGTGTAGCATTTGTCTGAGAAACTTCAAAGAATAAGTGTTTTATAGCTGCTTCAAGATGGCAGTTAGAACGCTTTCCATATAAGTAAAAGGGCCAACAAAACATGTCCACATTTGGTAACTCTGACTGTTTTTTTGTTTGCTCTGTCACTTTTTGCTCATTTTTTGTTCATTAGTTCCATAATTTATAACAGGAATCTTTGTGTAGTCCAACTGATTTACTTGTATTTTTCCTGTGACGTTACACTCTGTTCTTTTAGTGATACTTACTGTTTGGTTCGTGATGGGAATAATTGTACATGACAGTTGCAATATTTATTTTCATTATTGCTAAACTGAACACTAAAATGCTTTAGCAATGCTGTTTATCTCTTGCTTATTAGCCAAGATTACTGTGGTTGATATTTTCTGACGTAGCACTTGGTTTGAATTGAAAATCTAATCCCGCACCACATGACATACTGACCTCTCCTAACAGTTGCTGAGAGTGTCACTGTCTCTCTGGCCAAGTAAAGTGTAATTCTTTGAAAACAGGTGTAAAGATGTGCTCTGCTGGTGTGGTGCATGTAAGGTGTAACAATAATCTTGTTTTATCAAGGCTTAGAGACATATTGGTCAACCTCTAATGTGTGTTTAAATGCACTGTTGAAAGTTGTTTGTTTTTTTTAACAAGCAACAAAGCAAAACTGTATCTTGTAAAATCACCCAAAAACACTTAGGGCGATACATATCATTACAGAAGCCCACAATATCATTACTGTATTGATACAAAATTCAGTGGCATGATATATTGATATTTTGATATTTTAGCACACCCTAAGGGCATGCTGTGTTGAGAGAAATCATAACCTGTGTTGGTGTACGTGGTCTGTTAGGCAGGTTCAAAGAGCTTTGTTATGGTTCAAGACAGATCATTTTAGCTCCCAGATAACTATCAGCAAAGCTGAAACCCACTCCCTGCTGTTCAAAACTGTGAGCCTGAGAGGAGAGTTGTGTGTACAGCATGTTAGTTTAATCTGCTCTTTCTTATGTGGTGAGAAAGTTTGAGGAACATTTTAGGTGGGGGTTACAGATGAGGTTACAGATTTATAGGAAGTATAAACTAAGTCTGCTCAGTGATGAAACTGTGACAGAAAGAAAATAAATGCAAGTCTGATGATAAAATCATCATCTATAATGTTTCTTACTTCTTTTGGATCACTTTATCGGAAACGATTTGCGTCCAGACACGTATTTTCTGTGTCCACAGTCAAAGTCTTCCCTAGTATCCACACAGTAACGCAAAATTGCCTGAAACGCTAGTCACATGACTAGGCATGACATCACATGGGCGGTAAAAACAAGGAAGTGAAGCACCTTGTTGCAGTAGCCAATTTCAAACCAAGGAAGATGGCAGCCATGAAGTCTCTTCGTGGACTGACAATGAGGTTCAGTTGTTCCATGGCCTACAAGCAAGTAGTTCTAGCTATGCTGTCTCCTGTTTGTCTATTATTTAAATTGTTTTCTGCAATAGCATCACATGACCAATGTCACAAACCCAGCGAAGCAGGAAGGCACAAGTCACAGTGACGTGGTCCAATAAGGACGACAACCAGAACTTCTAAGTAAGCGTATCAACATTTTCAGGTGTCCCCACAGGGCTGGATCAGATCCATACTCAGATGAGTACGGAACTGAGGGTAACGGATCGTTCAATCTCTGGAGCCATTTTCCATTGGATTAGTATGGACAGACACTGCATCTGCCACAAAAAGGACTTGAATAAGTACTAGTGTGGATGGGGCCTGAGACTTTGACCCGCTGTGAGGACAGTAGTTTCAGTGAACAACGTCCATCACATAAAAATCCATTGGTCCTAAGGTGGTCCCAGGTGGCATTCTAAAGATTGCGTTTAGTCAATGCCTAAACTCCACTTCAATAAATCTTTACCTTTGTCAGCATATATTGGGTCATTAATCAAAGATGGTCTCTTGAGGTCAGTTTGTTTGTTTGAAGACAGCAGTAGGCCACATTCTGCTTTTACTAATTTTTCTTCTACTTTACTTTTATTGTTGTAAGGCAATACTTTTTTTTTTCCTGTTAATAAGGTTCTGCGAGGAATGCTAAAAATAAATCTAAATGTGAATGTCCATCATTGGAATGATTGCAATGCCTGGCTTATGCCATTGTTTCAGTTTTTGTTTCCTTTCTTGATGAATTATTACACCAAAATTGCTACATGTGCTGCAATAATGCTTTTTAGTTTTAGAATTTATAATATAATATATTTTTTAAATTATGCATACATTTTTTCTTACAAAAACGGAATGTTAATGATTATCTTATTGATTCGAAAATCCTTATCCAAAGATATTCCAACCAAAGATGATAAAGTGGATCACATGATTCAGTTATAGCAGCTGAAGGATAAGTTGAGAACATAACCCACCTCCCTTCTCAAACAGTCTTTGATGTGTGTCCAGTGAAGCGACAAGTGAACTCAAAGATTTGAATTTGAGTTGATACTGTCAGACTTGTAAACAGTCTGCTGGCAGCCGAAACCATCCAACTTCCTGTGGCTGGATTAGACTGTTGTCATTTCTAGAAAGAGGGTATTGTTCAGACCAGAAGTGCGGGTATTTGTCTGTGTGTTTGCACTCACATAATTGTACACTGTGTCAGGTTGTAGCATGTATTGACTCTAAAGTCTCTTACAGGCCTGAAGGCACAGTCCATTACTGAGTCCTCTGTGTGTGGATGTGAAGTGCAGATGACATGTTATGGTTGCATGCAACATTGTTCGGGTGAATGCGGACATAGCTTAGTTTTACGCTGCACTGTACTGAATATATTAAGAGTTTCAGAAGGAATGGGGGTGGGTGAAATAGTCATTCACAGATGAATGAATGGAATAATAGAATAATCCACTTGTTATAGGTATCACAGTATACAAGAGGGGTTCGTCAAATTACATAGTACAACTGACATGTGACTGCATAGGCATGACTTGCCGTGATGTGCACAATATAGTAATGTTGTTGTCAAACTTGTGAAGATATCCGTGTATTTTTTTTATTTTTTTTTTAATCTTTCTGTCTTGTTTATGTTCTTGATGCATTGTGAGGGAAATGAATTATATTCAGCCCAACCCAAGTCTGTATTTAGTTAAAGACACTTGGGCCATCTTTTAAAACATCTTTGAAGCTTGTGTTGAATCCATTACATTTCTATTGGCTTGCTCTAACTCATATCAAGAGAATGTCTTATCTTTTAAATGTCACTCAGGACACACTCCTGCTACACTCCTGCTACACTCCTGCTACACTCCTGCTACACTCCTGCTACACTCCTGCGTGTGGTCTGCTGCTGACCAGTCCCTTCAGACTCATAGAGGAAGGCATACAGATGCTATCAGCTTCCTGAGATAGACACCATGCTTTTCGCCATTGTCCACACCGCCTTTCCTTGTTAATATGCTGTGCAGGAAAGACTATATCCAGTCACAGCTACTGCCAAGCTCTCAACTTCCTCTGCTTCCCTTTTGCTTCCTCTCTCCACGCGTCTGTCGCCGCATTCAGGTCATTAACTGCAGCCCTTGAACCTGCACGGACTGTGTGCTGCCAATGCTTAAGTCTATGGCCACAAATCAGGGCAGTGTTGGCACAGACATGGACAAACTGTGATCTACTGCTGTGCCCACACGAGACATTCTGCTGCGGTGGGGGGACTGGCTCATACCTTTGCCACACGACGGGCACCCTCCTCTGTAAGTGTGATTGACAAACCGCTATGAAAAGACACAATGAATAAATGCATTGTTTTTGATTAAAAAGTCCCAAAAATGTCTCAGCTGGTTGTTGCTTGTTTTATCAGTAGATCTTGTCAAAACATCAGAGTGTTACCTTTTAATTGCTGAATACTTCGGCTCAACAGTGGGTCTATCTATCCATTGGAGAGTCTCTCTGCAGTAGTGAAGCTATAGCACAGAGCAGGGTGAAGGACAGTGTCTAAAAAAAGCGCAATCACACCCGCAATGCACACTGGTGCCACAGCACTAAAATGTATCAAGGGGAATTTCACAATTAGGGTTAAAGCAAAAGATCTTTTTAAAGCAGTTTCCAGTGTGTGACATGTCTCATTTCTGCAAGATGAGCTGGTGTTGATTTTTTTGGTTATGTTTCTTCCAAATATGTTTCCTCTAAATTAGTTCAAATAATGCTTAAACACTTGCGTTTTTTTGTTTTGTTTGTGAAAGTAGAAACTTTGAAAATTTGAAACACTGAACTTCTAGCCCTTCTTCTTCCTTTTGCCTAATGAGCATAAAGAGGAATAGAATCCGCAAATGTTATGAACACCGCACTACACTACAGCTGTGTTTCATGAAGACTCAGCATCTTTCACTGTCTGTGTCTGCCCTCTCCTCACGACATTCTTTTCTCATGATGTTCTAAATAATAAATTTTTGTGACTGCCACAAATCATTCTCTTTGTTTTGCTACTTTAATTTGGAGAATGTTGTCATAATTTCATCATGTCTTGAGATGTTTATTACAAAGAATGTATTCTAGTCACATACACATATTCATGAGTTTATGAGTCAATGAATAAGGGCACAGCTGGTGACTGTCAAAAGGAGTGTCACTCTTCTGGCTATTGACCCATTGGTTCAGTGAAACCGCTTACAGTGACATTTATGACTTGGCAAAAGTCAAAAGTAAGCAGTGAGTAAGCAAGATAATGGTCAATCTAAAATATACATATGTACTTCTGTATTAGGAAATAAGATTAGGAAACATACAGTTGTGTTCAGAATAATAGCAGCCCAACATGACTAACCAGGTCAGTCTCTGTTTTTGATATAAATCATATTATTACATGGCAAATAATTCACCAGTAGGTGTAGAAGAGTCAGAGAAACCAACAGACCCAACATTGATGATATGAATGCTCCTGAGTCTGTGTAAATGAATAATAAAGTGAAAGGGGCATGTTAAAATAATAGCAGTGTGGAGTCCAATCAGTGAGGTCATTCATTATGTGAAGAAACAGGTATCTTTCAGGTGGGCCTTATTTAAGGATGAAGCCAGCACATGTTGTACATGCAGTTCTCTCTGAAAACCTGAGAAAGATGGGTTGTGCCAGACATTGTTGAGAAGAACAGCATGCTTTAATTAAAATGTTGATTAATGAGGGAAAAACATATAAAGAAGTGCAGAAAAGTATAGGCTGCTCAGCTAAAATGATTTCCAATTCTTTAAAATGGGAATCCAAACCAGAGAGACATGGAAGAAGACAGAAAACTACCATTCAAATGGATCGAACAATAGCCAGAATAGCAAAGGCTCAGCCAATGATCAGTTCCAGGGAGATCAGAGATGGTCTGAAGTGAATGCTGTGATAATTAGAAGACTCTTGTGTCAGGCTAATCTATCGGCAAGAAGCCCCCGCAAAGTCCCACTGTTAAAAAAAAAGACGTGCTGAAGAGGATACAATTTGCCAAAGAACATATCGACTGATCTAAAGAGAAATGGAGAAACATTTTGTGGACTGATGAAAGTAAGATTGTTCTTTTTGGGTCCAAGGGCCGCAGACAGTTTGTCAGACGACCTCCAAACACTGAATTCAAACCACAGTTCACTGAGAAGACCGTGAAGCCTGGTGGGGCAAGCATCATGATATGGGGCTGTTTCTCTTACTATGGTGTCGGACCTATTTATCGCGTACCAGGGATCATGGATCAATTTGCTTATATCAAAATACTTGAAGAGGTCTTGCTGCCTTATGCTGAAGAGGAATTGCCCTTGAAATGTGTGTTTCAACAAGACAACGACCCCAAACACACTAGTAAGCGAGCAGCATCTTGGTTCCAGACCAACAGAATTAAGGTTATGGAGTGGTCAGCCCAATCCCTGGACCTTAATCCAATAGAAAACGTGTGGGGTGACATCAAAAATGCTGTTTCTGATGCAAAACCAAGAAATGCAGAGTAATTGTGGAAGGTTGTCAAATCATCCTGGGCTAGAATACCTATTAACAGGTGCCAGATGTTGGTTGATTCCAGGCAGCACAGATGTGAAGCATTTCTCAAAAACCGTGGTTATGCAACTAAATATTAGTTTAGTGATTTACAGTAATGCTAAATCTTAATGGCATTTTTTTTCAGTTTATTGAGTAAATATTTGAGTTTTTAATGAAAAATGCAGACACTGCTATTTTTTTTGAACAGCTCAATATTATTTTTCCTTAATTTTCCATAAAATAATTAAAATACTGATACCTTTCTCTTCATGTCTTGATGTATAAAATAATGTGCAGTGTTCCCACTGCAGGAACTTAGAAAGAGCTTTAATTTTAGGGTGACGGCCTCAGTTGAAATGAAAAATGTCCATCCATCCATCTTCTCCCGCTTAATCCGGCTGGGTCGCGGGGGCAGCACGCTGCCCATTACACTATGCACCAGACCCAGACCCTATGAACCCCTCTGCAGGTGGTGAGCCCACAGGAGGGAGGGACTCCCCGCTGGTCCCTTGTTGTACACTGTTCATAGGGTGTTGCATGTTTTTGGGTGATGGGGGGGAAACCGGAGTACCCGGAGGAAACCCATCCAGACACGGGGAGGAAACATGCAAACTCCACACAGAAAGGCCCGGGCGACCCGGGGATCGAACCCGCAACCTTCTTGCTGTGAGGCCTGAGTGTTGCCACTCAGCCACCGTGCCAGTTGAAATGAAAAATGTTCTACTTATTAACCCATCAACACGGACGACAAAATGTTCTCTGCCAGACACATAAGTGGGAGAATAGTAAAACTGTCATTGGTTGATATTTTCAAATAGCTTTTCTCTATCTCTTTTGGGAGATTAATAATACCTGTGAAACATTTTGTAGAGGAGACTTGCCTTTTGAGAGTAGATTAAATGGACACTTTATGAAAAGGTACAATTCATAAACAGGTTTCCTCCTCAGCTCTGTGGTAATGCTGCTCTTTTTCTCGCCTGTCCCAGATTAGACCTCACACTGATTGACCTTCAGCGAGGCTCGTACATCAGCGGCATGTTAAGTGACGGTGTGAAGAGGCTGTTAGTCATGTATCCTCTTTCGCACACAAATGCATGCACACAGACACACGTATCACGGGCTCAGCACGGACAGCCCATCCGCTGAAAGCTCTGTGTTGGTGTGGACGACCTCCTGTTATTAGAGCCTGAGTGTGAAGGGCCCCTCCTTTAGTGCTCAGATCAATACTTTGGCCCCGGTGGTTTGTCAGGACATATTTCTCCTAATGGCGGCACTGTGACTTAGTACATGTTTTATATACCTTCAGAGTTTTCTTTGAATACTGCTGCTAATGGAATACCGACCAATTTCCACATTTTCTCAGTGGTAAAATGTTATTACTCAGAAGCCGTGCTGAACCATATCCATATCTGAACCATGGTGGTATATTGTGATATATTTGAGGATGCTATGAAATTTGGAATTGTGTGCTACCAGACTCTTGGCAATTTGTCAATTTTTTTTTTTTAATCCTGTCACTGACAACCACATAATGACTTATGACCTCCCACTACAACAAACTGCAATAGAGTTTAATTAAAAGGCTCATTAAAACCTTTAGGTGTTTGAATGACAGAAATGTAACACTTGCACTGCAACACACTGTCACCTTTTGCACCACCTGGTGCTGCATCATTGCTCATATTGGGACCTTTGCCATAAGAAGCAAGATGCTCTATTCCATCAAGCTCAAAATATATGTTCCAATTTGTCAAATATATTCAAATCCATGTCCATAAGCACATAAATCTACTTTTCCCTCACATCACATCTCTCCCTGGCCCTTCTGTGAGCTGGGTGATATGAGCGATATGGTATGGCGTTTTTGTTTGTTTTTTTTATTGAAGAATTTGTAAAATACCTTTTAATTACATTTGTACATGTAATCTTCAGTAGTTTATATTAGAAGGAGATTTCTTTTTACAATATAAAAATAAATCCTGCTTTGCAAGTAAGAATATCAGGAGTAAACTTGTTGATAATAATTCTTAATTTCTCGATTTTACAGATTTTCAAAATCTCTATTTGATTGATTGCCCGGCCCTACTCTCCTCTACATCTGCAGAGTTACACACTGCACCCAGTTCCACTGCCTCCTGCCTCCCTCTGCATGTAGGGCACCGAGAAGACACTCATTTGTATACTCGGTCCTTTTTAAACCGACCACAGGCCCAGGACACTCACTCATTTTGTCAGTGAGTCAGAGACCTCCATTTAGCTCTCAGTTTGATGTGGGATTGTTTCTCCTTAGAAGTGCGGCTTATAGTTATCATCTCCACGAGCCAATTTGTTGAAGTCACTGAGTACTCCATTTCCACTGACAAAAACTTCAGACTTAGCTACAGTTAGGTTAAACTTTTGGCTTCTTCTGCGTTTTAGTGGCTTGTGACTGGCCGCATGTAACTAATTTGTATTTAAAAAGGTTATAATGATCTATCAACATTTTCAATTTGAGATTTGGGTATAGACCTCTCCATTTTAAAAGAACCAAGCTGATCATTGAAGATTACA
>KN499563.1:49553-70248 GCA_000787155.1 Scartelaos histophorus | reverse complement strand
TTATTTTGCTCTATGTAAACATTTGTAGTTCTGTGATCAGTGTACATAGACAACCACTTTTTTTAAAAACTGCATAATGAATAGGGGAGTGTTAAAATAAGTTTTTCTCCTTCTCACTTTTTTCCTGAGAAATGTGCGTTTCTGTTGTTTACAATGGCCACGTTTACACAATGTTTTTAAATTTGATGATGTCTTTATTCCCTGGGGAAAGGTTCTGATTGGACAGGGACATGAACATATTTACGTCTACAGAAGATTTGGCTTTTTCTTTCCACTTTTGCTGTTTTCTGTCTCCACTCTGTAGTTTTTCCAGCGCACTTATTTAAAAAAAGTTTCGGTTCGAGACCAAAGTTTGCTCCGGGCGCCTTTTTGCAGAACGTCAGGGCGTCCAGACGAGCATGTGCTGAAAAATCTGAATTATTTTTAAGCGGAATAAACGTTTACAGGATCACAGAATAAATTAAATCAGCTTTAACATTGGAATAAACCACCCACTTAAAACGGAATAAAGTTTAATACTGAATAATCATTAGGAAATAAGTGTTTACACGTTTTTTTTAAGCAGAATTAACTTTTATTCAGAATTAAATTATTTTTAATCGGATTTAAAGCTCTCATGTTAACGGGGCAACTCATTGGGGTATGTTCCGTCAGTCTGTTATCGGTTACAGAGCAGGTAACAAGAACTCAACCCATTTTCTTTCGATTTGGCATTTGGACCAATAACTCCAACTCCACTTGGAAATTCATTCTTTCCTTTGTTTCTAATAGAGCTCCGCTACAATGAGACAGATGTAGTTTTATTATTTTATCAGGTTTCCTCTGTGGTTTCCTTCCTCACCTTCCCTGAACTATGGGACACCACTTCATACCGTACGGTGCGTTTGATTTACAGCTGAAAAATGGAAAATCGAGGAGACGAATCGAAAGGATGCGAGGAAACTGAAATGCAGCCAAGTTAGAGGAGGCGAGGAAAGAAAAATGAGACGGGGCCTTGTATTCAGATTAGAGAGTCCTTTTCCAAATGAGCTCCTCCTCGCTCTTCCTCCTTTTCACTTCAACAAAACTCTCACCGAGGTCTTTTACAGCTGAGCGATGTCTCTAGATTAGTGGACTGAAATGAATCTTCCAATTTCCTCTAGTGGAAAATACCGCAGCCAATTTCAGCAATTTATAGGCGCAGTTTCAGAAATAAATCGGCTTTTCACGTAACATAAAGGTCTTACATCACAGTAAACTGACTTTTGTGAGCTTTGAGTCACGTTATAATGTTGTTTCATCCTTTAAAATATGTCTGGAGTTGTTTATCTGAATATTAATCTCCTTCTCAAGATCTAAACTACCTTTACCTTTTTACCTTTTTGTTTAGTAGAGATTGTCAGTTCGGGGCTGAAATTTTCCATTGGTCCTAGTGAAATTGCATGGAGTTAAAACACAGGGAAGCACGTCCAGTATTACCACATGACATCACAAGTTGGAGTATTTTCTATTTGAGAGAAAGACTCAGCTTAAATATACAAGGTTTGTGTGTTAAAAATGTGTGAATGAAACAAAACATAACTCCAAGTGTGTGTTTTGGTAAGGAAACAACATTAAAAAATAGAAAATAACAAAATATGCACTATTTTTGGTCACAATTAAAAGCACTTTTTAAAAATACTGGGCTTTCACATAACTTGATTTGCCATAGTTCACATAACTTTGATATTCTATCAGATTTTCAAGAGTAAAATGTATTTTCCTTTCACTTTGAGTAGTGATGTGATGATTTGTGCTAAATTTTATTGAACAGAACCAACTTTTCTAGCTGTTTTTATTTGTAAATTTGTGTTTGCTCAAATTATGACTATGTTAAAAATAAAAACCCTTCAGTCTTTTCAGCAGTTCTCAAACTATAATAAAAAAATGCTTTTACTTTTCAGTCCAGTTCAAAGACTTAATGGAGTAGAAAGTACTGATACCTGCTCTCAAGTACAGTGAAGTAAAAGTATCCTCCTTCTAATCTACTTAATTAAAATACAGTTGCCTAAAATGCATACTTAAATGGCTCAATGACAGGACGTGTGTCCAATTGCAATTCACTCTGCAATGCACTCAAAATGTTTTCATATTTCATTTAATACAATTTGAGAAAAGTACTATTCAAGTGCCCAAATCCAGGACTAGTGGTCGGGTAACAAGAGCCTCTATCAAGGGCCACTGGGTAAAAGCTTTTAGACGTACAACTTTCAGTCAGTAGGTGTTTTAGTCAAGGGTATAGAAATCTGGAACAACATCCAGCTGCAATAAGAGACTCGACCACATTCAGGACATTTAAAACCATCTCAAACGACGGCTTAAGGGAAACCTGATCTGTGATCACTAATGTTATACTTCTGTGTAAATGTCAGTGTTTCATGTCATGATTGTGTATTGTGCTGTTTCTGCCATGTTTGTCTGATGAATTGTTCTTAACATTTTATCTGTTGTGTGATGTGTGATGCTGCTTTTATCGCTCAGACCTGCAGGGACGACAGATGTAAAGTCGCCTTTGGGCTAATTCTGGCATATTTACAAGTATGTGCTCATGAATATGCAGTGTCCCTTCTAAATAAATAAACTAAACTAAAAAAGAAAGTAAGAGTAACAGACTTCAGATTTATAATTTTAAGTCAAAGGGCCAATATTAGGATATTTTCAGATGTTTTAAATCTCTGTTGTAATATTGTTGAGCCTGCAGAACAAACAGAAAACACTCTGTTCCACTTTGTGATGTCATGTGGTAATGCAGGAAGTGCCCCACAATGTCTTTAAACTTCATACACCTTCACTAGGATGATTTGAAAACTTGAATAATAACTTGAAAACATCCACTTCATGACATCACAAGGTAGAACAGAGCATTTTGAGAATTGGAGAAGTAATGTTTAAGGACTAAACATGAAATAATGCACAAAATCTGGTCATTTCAAATGGTCAATAAGAGTATGTGTGTTACAGCAATAAAAATACAATTACTTAAGTAGGAGTTAAAGGTTTGCTGCTAGAAAAGTACTATTAAAATGGTATAGAGCACTGGGAAAGTGACATTTATGGAGAGATTTCATGTCATCCATCATCACGTTTCCTCCCACTGAAATGTTTTTACACATAGTATGAAATCTCTGCAGACGCAACCACAAGTCCACATAAGGAGAGTGGTTTCCTTCAGTTCATGTTCCCAACACTAAAATTAAATGTACAATACACTCAGACTCCAAATATGAACAATTTAAAAACCTGCAACTGGTAAACAGCCTATTGGTCCTTTTCCAAACAAAGCACAAGCCAATCAAGTCAAGCCTCGTATTTCTGAAATAGTCAAAGCCATTCGCTCATTTGGGATTAATCTGCATTTGAGGAGCCGTCAGTCTGAGGCACTGGGAACTGACCCGGCCAATGTCACTGCTTCCCACAGTTAGGCAAAAACAATGTCAGTGTCAAACAAGTTTCAAATGTTATACCTTGAGCTGCTGAAAGAGAACCTCAAATATGTTTTCCAAATAGCTCTGCTCGTGTACGTCCCTCCGTGGCCTCACACCAAAGCACATCTCTGATATTTTAATCTTTCACTGACCTTTATTTAACCAGGAGCGTCTCGCTGAGATTAAAAATATCTCTTCAGGGGAGGCTCCACAGGGGACTCGACTCTACATGTTTGTAGTTGTAGCAGAAACTGGAGCACCCGGAGACATTCTACAGGCACAGAAAGGCCCCACACCTCCAGAATCTGCAGTCCTCTCTTATATAATAGACTAACAGCACGAGAAAATGCTACGTTTCACATTCTTCAACGAATATTGCGCTATTAACGTCCGGTTGCTATGTCGTGTGGCTAAAATCAGTGATCTTTTTAGGCTAAAGTGTTAGTCAAATCACGTGCTTGTTTAGTTTTAGCCTCCTTTACAATGTCTTTGGAAATAAACGGCTCATAAACGGACTCAGACTTTCGTTTTGAGGTGATCTGTGGCACGGTTGGTGTGAACAGGAAGTGCACTGCTGCCGACTTTATCCATGTGACTCTGCACTCTGTTTGTAACATGGAGCAACTAATACAAGGATTTACCAGGTGCATTTTAATAATGAAATGATGGTGCGAAAAAACTTCTCAATTGCCCCATACTGAATATACTTAACACTTGTCTTAAGACTTGTTTATGAGATATACTATATGACCAAAAGTATTCACTCACCTGCCTTTCCTCATACTATGAAGTGAAGTGCCATCCCATTCCTCACCCATAGAGTTCAGTATGATGTGGGTCCACCTTTTGCAGCTATTACAGCTTCAACTCTTCTGGGAAGACTGTCCACAAGGTTGAGGAGAGTGTTTATAGGAATTTTTGACCATTCTTTTATATTTATACACCTGTGGCCAGGCCAAGTGATTAGGACACCTGATTCTGATCATTTGAATGGGTGAGCCAATACTTTTGGTAATATAGTGTATTCAGTTTTTCCCTCCATCGTAGTACTTGTTCATTATAGTAGTATAGGAATTACTCTTAACCCTGGCTGCCTCAGATTGTTTTATTTATTTATTTATCATTTTTCACTAGTATTTGTATTCACTTCACTTGCGCAATGTTAATGAACCACTACAAGTACAAGAGTGTGTTATTAAACCAAATGTGATGACTTTATTTGGAATGAGCACCTGTATCCACACATATTCACACATACTTACACATAATGTAAGAAAATACCTGAGTAACTTGACCTGTGTAATGGGAAATAAGAAATAAGACCCTATAAGAGCAGATAACGCACATAACTCCTGTTTGAGTGGTTCTGTTCTGCAGTATAGACCCAGTACTGACATAAACAAGCTAAACAGAAATGCCTTAGTAAATATAACTTGGTTTTATTCCATCATAAACACAGAAGTAACTAAATGAGTGGAGCTGTGATGCTGGAGGCTCTAAGTGTTATTTTTACTCTGTGGATCCATCTTGTTTTTGACAGATCAGAGAAGCATCTTCAGCGGGTTTTGTACCATGTTCCTGTAAATTCATAACCGCTTCAAAACATTCACCATCATGACAGCACGAGTGTGATCAGTTATATAAATCTCAGTGTGTCTTGTTATCCTGGAGTCTTGTTGAGCAGTGCTGAAGACGAGGAGGACGTGTGTGTCCATGGAACAGATGGAAGCTAGAATGGATTTTTATTTAAAAATACCAAGAGAGTTGGTTTTATAAAGCGCATTCTTCTGCCTCCCCATTGCACTGGACTGGCCCAGCACCTTCAGCACAGCAGACGGACGATCAAACTGAAGTGACAGCTCCCAGTCAACCAACTGGTCACTTTTATACTTAATACAAGTTTTTATACTAGTAAATATATCTTTTTAAAATAACTTTTTCGTCAGCTGTGATTTTAGGAGTATTTTTGTAACAACAGCACTGGTTGTCAAATTAACTATAACTAGACCACTAAAAGTACTGTGCTGGTGGATATTGTTATAATTCCATATTAATCTAGATTAAACACAATTCAGTGTCACAATGGGAACAGTGCAACAGGCTCAAACAGTTTAGTTTACTTTAGTTTAGTTTAGTTTAGTTTACTTTACTTTAGTTTAATTTACTTTAGTTTAATTTACTTTAGTTTATTTGTATGCACATAAAAACACTGAACTGCACAAAGAGGCCATATGTTTCAGTTTGGTTATAGCAGAATTGCTCATTTCCACCTTCAGTCCCTGGACAGGTTGATGTCATAAAAGGTGCACATGCCAATAAAAATATAATACAAGCCTAAAGTCAGCGTAACACACTTAGAATTAACTCTTAAACCAAAAAGATACACTCTTAAAATTTACTTTATACATCAAAATCACATTAATATTTCATGCAATCAAGAAGCCAAATTAAAATAGTTTCACACATTGCATTAAGTGTGAGAATCAAACCCTCTCATTAGCCTCATCATGAGGACGCTGCTGTTTCTTTCTCTGTTGTGATGCCGTTGTTGTTTCTGTGAAGACTAATCACACAGACAAAGCTGAATAAATGAAAGAGAGAAAAGTCGTCTTCCACGATGGGAACTGGAATTAAGTCTGGCAATAGCAGTTTTACAACTGGAACTAGAATTTGCTCATGTGCAACTAGTCTGTTAATAATATTTTAAAATGATAGAAAACCTGCAGTCACCCCCAGCTCAGTCCTCTCGTGTTCTTGCCGTACATCCTCTGTGGGGTTGAGGGTTCTTCATGACCCTGCAGGTATGGAGCGGTGTGACCAGTGTGGACGACTTTAAACAGGGAGTTTGTGACAAAGCCCAGTGAACTGAAGTGTGTGGAACCAACTACAGTTTCACAATGGTGGACTTCTGAGCATATGGGGGAGTTTTGGAGAGTCCATCTTTGTTCAGTGGATGTCTTCACAGTCCACCTCCTGCTGACATGCCTTGCACACAACCGCACTGTGCTGGGATCCCGAGCTGCAACATCTGCACAAAATAAGCTCAAAAGATTAATTTTTTCTTGTCTTTATCCTTTTTATTGAAGAAGACTCATCCCAGCAAAATGACTAATCAGTGAGGGGGTGGAGGTCTGTGCGGGTCTCTGCTCTGAAGGTTTGAAGGTCTCACAGGAGGCACAAAGTCTCCACACATACTGAGAAAGAACTATATTTTTGCCTTAATAAGAAGGTTAATTTGCTGGCTCCCTGGAGCTTTATGGATGTGTCCAGTGGAACATAATGCATCACAAGTGTCTGACCTCACAGCAGCGTCTCTGTGGTCAGTGGGTCAATGGAGGAACAGGCCAGAGTGTCTCACACCTCGCCACATGTTGTAGATCTAATGAGAGGCTCAATCTGCACACACACACACACACACACACACACACACGCACACACACACTCACACTCACGCACACACACTCACACACACGCTTACACACACACACTGGGAGTCACGTGGAACAAGTCCAAAGAGTCTGGTGCAGAGTCAAAATGAAACAAGTGTGAAACAGCAGAGAACGTGCAGATGAGCAGTGCACATGGTGCAGGAAGTGAGTCATGTGAATATAGTTATAAATCACCACAAGTGGAAAGGAAGTACTAGAGGAGTTTTTATCGGGATTTTAGAATAATTGATCTGCCATTACCAATACTGACCATATGGACTTTGATATAGTGATGACTGTGATAACTCTTTGTGATAACTCTTTTGAATTGAAACATGGTGGATTTGTGCAAAATCAATGAGTGAAGCTCTGAACTGTTCTCCTGAGGTGAGAGAAATTGCATTTTATTTGTAAGTAATGAGTGACCAGTGAGCTCCTGTTTCACATGTGTCACTGAAATAAACAAGTCTGAGCTCGAGATGCATCACAGACTGTGGGGACCAGACTTGATCTGTATAAAACTGCAGGGACCATTCATTCATTCATCAATGATCACGCTTTAGAGTTGATTTTTAAACGTGTATTTGTACTTGTAATGAAGTGTAATTTTAAGAATGTAATTGTAATTAGTTACATTTAAAATGAGAAAAGTACTGAGTAAAGCACATATCCTAGTGTTTCACTACATGAGCTCTAAGCTTTATGTTACTAAATCAACAAATTGACGTAACATTGACATAACATGCAGGTTGTGGTTTGAAACAACTAAATTCTGTTTTATACTGTTCAGTTTATATAAAATACAGCTGAAATATTTGTTAAAATATAACTAACAACTAGTTGAGAAATATGGACACAGTACTTGTACTTATAATTGAGTCCATGTTTGGCCATGTGACACTTTCCAGCACAGCAAGTAACACACAAGTGTCAGTCCTCTAAGCTCACCTGCTGTGGCCTGGTGCATTGGGAATGAAATCCCTTTGTATAAACATTAAGACACACACTGGTCTGGTCCAGTCGAGCCAGAACCAAACGTGTGTGAAATCACGTTTGTTTATTTCAGTGATGCATGTGAAACGACAGCATTTCGTGTAAAGTAGATTTCACTCAACTCAACCATGTTTTTCAGTTCATTTTTCCTCAGGAGTGACCATATTTGTTTTGACACGCACAGACCATGCCTTTCTCTGACGCTAATCCTCCTGTCAATCACCTCCACTTGAACTTGGCCAGCCTCACATCTTTGTATTATTGGAGGGAGTATTTGTCTGGAGCCAAGGCAGCTCTGGGGTGAAAGGGCTGATCATTATGGGCCCACTGATATTAAAGCTCCTACGTACACAGCTTTAATCCATGTTATGATGCTGTTACCTCCTCAAAAACCTACCTGGAGTTCTGTTTTGTTTCATGTTTTTGAGTAACCTTTATGATTAACATCTATGTCTACACCCCCAAAGCTCAACATGCTCTGTTCCACCTTGTGACACAAACCTACCTGGAGTTCTGTTTTGTTTCATTCAGACATGCTGAACACACAGATCCTGAGTTCTTCCCTCAAACTGAAAACACCATCTGCACAAAATTATGTAAAGAAATTCAATTTTTCTTGTTTTTCCCCTTTGTTTAAAAATAGACTTTGAAATGTTAACACTACTCAGATTTGAAGTAAGCGTGTCTGGTGGTTGCCAGCTCCCAAAACTAAAATCTTTCTCTACCTAAAAATTAGCAAAATCCCCAGTCAGATCTTAAATGAATGAAACTCAGTGGAGGTCTTCTGTAGCTCCACGCTTCAGTTTTAAAGCTTCTATATTACACAAAATGGACTTTGAAATCTTGTGAGCTTGAGGTGATGCTATAATGTTTCATACACCCATTTGAGCAATCCTTTATTATTAGTCTGCATTAGCCTACATCTCCAAAGCTCTAAATGCTCTGTTCCACCTTGTGATGTCATGTAGTGGTAGTTTTTATGTTTTACCTTCAGTTCAGCAGTGATTGGCACTTCCAGGTCCAAAACCATCCAAATGATTCCAGTGAAGTTTCCCTTAGCAAAAAGAAGTGTACTTAAAGTTCATTTTATTAAGTATGCTTCAGTATTAGTATGACAAGTATACTACAGACTATGTACTTTTACTGTACTAGAAAGTATACTAATTTAATACATTTTTTGGACAAAATTGGAACCTTTTTAGGTTTGCAACAGTACACTTTAAAGTATACCACATGTACACTCTACATACTATCACTGTACTTGGTATATCCCACTCGCATACCACAAATACACTTATATATATACTGCCATGGATATGGTCGCATTCATCACTTTTCCACCTTCAAGGCTCAAAGTATTTTACAACAAGAGTCCACTCACACATTCACACATCACTTTTGCCCAAGACATGATGTTTATGTCGAGAGCAGGATTCGAACCTTCAACCTTTAGATCAGTGGATAAACATTCTACCAACTGAGCTACTGCCCTGCTGCTGCAGTAGTTATGTAGTAGTCGTCATGTTCAATTTATTATAGTACACTCGACATTTGTACTAGTTTACTTGTTATACTTGAAGTTTGCTTGGCATATTACTTGTAGCTTACTATTTATGTGCTACTGATAAATGTATAAAGTTTGCTAAAGTTTAAGTTTTAGTCTTAAAGTATAAGTGTAAATCTTAGACCAAGTATACTTCACTATACTATTCTTAAGTATATAAATAATATAGTTTATAAAAAGTCAATTCCATGTACACTTTGTACACTTGAATTAACTTCTTTTTGCTAAGGGTTATGAAGTTTAAAAACACAGAGGAGCACTTCCTGTATCCTCACCTGACATCACAAGTTGGAACAGTGTTTTCTGTTTGAAAGAACTTATAATGTTCAGGGTTTGTGCGTTAAACATGTGAATCAAACAAAACACAACTCCAGGTCTGTGTGTGATGAAGAAACGACTTTATAACATCGATCAGAAAATAGTTCAGTTTGGGTCCTTTAAGGTTTCACAAAAGTGTGTGAATGAAACTAAAGTGTTTTGGAGGAGGTAACATTAGAACACATCTTAACGCCCACTAGAGTCAGTTTTGCGTCATATGGGACCTTTAATATTTCGGATTAGCACTGAAATTGGCGTGATGGACCATAAATTAAACATGACAGTCTCCAAAACAAAGCGCATCACTTCTCGGACCTCAGGGAATGACTCATGAAGTTTATGGCCGTGGGGGAATAAACAAACTACACTTTACAATGTCAAACATTTATTTTACAAGAACTTGAGAAGATGGTTTGACAAAACGAAACTTAGGCGATGAGTAGCCACATTTTTGTGCAGTTTAAAGGATTTATCCTGCTTAACGTTTCTAGAGGAGGGTCCGCCACCTTCTTGTCTCCATGGAAATATTACCGCTTTGTCTAGAATGTTCCACGGTATAGACTGAACCTAAGGGAAACAAGCCGGTAACAGCACTACACTACATTACAGCTCAGATCTGTGGAGAGGCGACCCATTCACAGAAGGAATGATTGTGTTTTTGACCAATAGAAACACCCGTAATGGATAAATACAAGATGATACGTTTAGTGTCATACCATGAAACATTCCAGGCAATCCATAATAAGCGTCTCCATGGAGACAAAGGGAGGACCTATATTACTCAGAATTACAGAGCAGTGTGTCATGTTAGAATCTTATTTCATCAGAAACAGATGTGGAGTTGTGTTTTGTTTCATTCACACGTTTCAGTAATATTTTAATATCAGTTTGTCCACATCTCCAAAGCTCAAAATACTCTGTTCCACCTTGTGATGTGAAGCTGTAGTTTAAGTTACTTTTTATCTTTTGTTCAGTAGAAACTGGCAATTCCAGGGCTGAAATCATCTAAATGTTTCTAGGTGTATGTGTGTGTGGAGAAAAGAATATCAAACTGATCCATCAAAACAATATCCGATACCAGTATTAGTACAAAGTATTGTCTGACGTCTTGAAGAGAATGTAACTGGAAGGTAGGAGACCAGTTAAACCAGTCCACCTTTGCACTTTGAGTCATTCTAAAGTTGAGGAGCTTTTGAACAGAAAAAAAACCATGACCTGCTGTGGAAGAAGAATAAAGGTCCCGTGTGTTTGTTGTGGGCTCTGCTGGAGCTGCAGGGACACACTGGACTGAGCTCATGGAATAAGAAGTGAAATTCTCCCTGAAATACAACTGACAACAGGTAATGGTGCACAGAAAGGCATTTTGTATTTCTACTATTTTACTTAAAACGCAATTTATTCATCAAGCAATACACAAACCCAAGTAAACAGAAAGTGTTGTGTTGGTAGTATTGCGTTAGATTTACAGGATTGTATGTGTACTGTGTAATACTTGAAAGTTTTAACCACTTCTACCACTTGGTCTGAGGCCCACAGAGCATGGCCTGAGGGTCTGAAGGTCTGAAGGTCTGAAGGTCTAAAGGTCTGATGGTCTGAGCCCACAGAGTTCATATTTCTGCCTGGGGACTGCACAGGAAGTTCACTCTCATGGCAGAATCCTTCTTGTCACTCTTGTAAATATGTTTAGTCCAAATGGCCCTGCACCCTGAGAATGATGTGATACAGAATCTGTGTCAGACACTACACCGCCACGCTTCACAGCACTGCTCATGTTAGTCATGTGGGAGAACTGTACATTTTCATTATTTGATTAAAGGTCAAATTAATTCAGTATTTCAAGAAAATCTTAATTTGAGAATTTTCAAATTTCTAATCAGTTAGTCTAGTCTGTTAGAATAGAGTTAAAAATTTTCACTTGAAAAAAGTCAAAATTTATTTTTGGTTATCCTTGATAAACATCTGCATTTGGATGACAAACCCACAAGAATCCATCAGTGTACAGCTCCAGCTGATGAGTTTGGCGTAAACAAACCAAAACAAACATGGCCGCTCAAAGCTGAAAATAAAAATAGAATTTCATTCAGCTGACTTTAAAGGCACAGTATGTAACTTTATGGAGGTGGTACGTCACCTGCATGAATCCATTACAATGGAAAATAAAACCATACTTCAGGACATTCTCGCCTATTTTTCAGTGTAATGAACTCACCCAAAATGAAATAAACAAACAAACATAGAAACATGTTTTTACTATAGTCAACTTTTTGGTTAAAGCCACAGAATATAACTTTTTAGCCCAAGCCTGGAGTATTTGTCTGAATTATTTTTTTTTTTTTACTTTTCCCACTCACTTTCAGCGAGGATCAGCTCAGATCAATTTGTGAAGCACTCGACCCAAAAGTGGAACACACTTCATTTAGACTGTGCCAGGGGAGCCGAGAGGGGCTTGTTTAATTCTGGTTTAGTTCTTGGTCCAGACTGAGTCCTTGGTTTAGACTTGGTTCAGTGCTTGGTTTAGTCCTTGGTTCACATTGAATTTGGTCCTTGATTTAGACTTGTTTTAATCCTTGGTTCAGTCCTGATTTAGACTTGGTTTAGACTTAGTTCAGTCCAGGTTTATGATACACATGACTCCCCGAGACCCTGCGAAGGAACATGACCCATAAACTTTCTAATCAAATTAGATCAGAAATGCCTACAGTGTAACTTAGGATCTTAGGATTTTTTTTCTCTACAGAAGCTCCAAGAAAAAAAAATCCAGACTTTCGGCTAATAAAATGTGTTTATTTGCCCCAAATTTAAAAGTGTAACATCCTTTTAAGTTGAGTAGAACATCAGGGCTCTGGGGGCTGGTTTGACGAAGCTTTTGAGGTCCTCAACAGCTTTCTCACAGAACGAAAACCACATAAAACACAAATATATAAATACTTCCACATTCCACAACTGTCGACATTTCTGAGATTTCAGTATTTTTTATTGGACAGCCCTACGCAAAGTTGATTTGAGGATATCACACTCCATATTAGATTTCACAAGGCTCAAGAGACCTCTGTACGCAGCTGGTGTCTACATTTATACTGACTTCATTCCTCGATGTATAGTCTCATAAGAGCTGTATATAAATATAACATGCTTTCCAGGACTGTTTTTAAAGAACGAAAATGTACAGATGTGACTGTCGAGGAAACTCAGGCTCAAAGAGTTGGCAGTTCAATCCTCGCTCCGTGTGTTATAATGCTGCTGGAGAACCTTTAACCTACTTTTGGACTCAAAGTTTAATATCAAACTTTTGTTACGTCCTCTTGAGAGAAAACAGACGTCTTCTTTTGCTCAGATAGAAGCTATTGCAAATGCGCATTCTAGTTATTGTTAGCTTTACCATGACTGCAAAACTTAGCTCTGGTTGTCGTCATAACCTGTATTTTAAATGTAAAATGTGAGAAAAGTTTTGGCATCATCTATAGCAGGGGTCTCCAAACTCTTTCCACTAGTGAACTACTTTTGTCAAACAAATATTCCAGAGAGCTACTAGTTTTAGCAGTCACGAGAAATTTAGTAAATATAAGACCCACGGCAAGTCTTAAAGATGGTATAGAGGATTTTCCAAGGAATGAGGAGTACAGCGACTGTTTGTCCTTTTTCTAATGCTGCACATGTGTGAAACAAAAACTGGTGCGCCAATACAGCTACTTTTCTCTTTTAATATTATTGTACCTGCAACAACATTCAGAGTTATAATAAAGTTGTTGTATAGAGTAATGTATGCTGTGCAAAATCTCGGCGATTACTTTAGATTTACATTTACGTTTTTAATTTAGTTTATCTTAAAAAAGAAGTTTGCTCCTCATTGCTGTACAGGACTCATAACTACCAATACAACTTTGCATTGAAAATCACATTTTCAGATACAGGATTTGTGTCCTGAAAAACGTCTGTGAAGCTCTTGGAAATAAAGTATGTTTCCCAATGATAAGAAGAAGTTTCCTTTCCAGAAGTAATTTAGCTCCAACACGTCTTTAGACCCTTGTCTGCTTCAGTCCCCTGCTCTTCTCCTTTTAGCAACCTCAGAAACAGACTTTCTTTTGAGGTGATCTGGTAATAGATTCTTCCTTGTCACTGCGATAAACTTTGTGCAATCTGCGAGGAAGCTACAGCTCGAAAAAGCTGCTTAGAACCGCTGCATTGGTTTAGTAAACAGCGTCTTGCTTCTGTGGAGTAAGAGCTGAACGAAAACCACGTAATCCCAGCGAGTCAGTTACACTAGAAGCATAGGGAGTTTGATTGACACCCCAACAGCCAATAGAAAATGAAGTAGCCTCGTTTTCTATTGGCTGATTTTTATCTGGCCCCACCACGTCCAGAGTTCATGGAATTTCATTCTTTTTTGTTTTGGTCATCATAATAACAAGGCTGCTATATATAAGGCTATATCTATAAGGTTATCATTGACAATTTGAAACAAAAACAAAAAATCCTCCATACAAACTTTAAACTTAAAAAAAAAACTGTTAGGTGTCTATTAAACATGTACAATTAAACCTGTACCCATGTATTAGCCTTCAAAGTAAGCATCAAAATGATACATTTGTAACAGTAATAGGCATTTAATCAGTCAAATTTTACTTATTTAGCACAATATGTATAGTTTAAAAATCCTACCTGGAGCTACCTGGAAGAGGGTGGAGATCTACCAGTAGCTCCTGAGCTGCAGGAGACTCCTAATCTATAGAAGGTGCACTGTGTAACTTTTGTCACCTGCTTGTTTCTAAAGAGATGTCATTTATCTGCCTAGAATGTTCCACAGTATGACATTAAACAGCTCTACTTTACATTTATTCAATTACAGGTGGTTTTATAGCTCAAAAATATTTAGAAAAACAGGCATTCTGACTAACTAACTTGGTCTGGTTTGGTCTCCATAAATATACAAAGGTTTAATGCCATACTGTGGAACATTCTGGACAAAGCAATAGCATCTCTAACCCTAATTCTTAACACTAACCCTAAGCATCTGACAGACCCTTCACCAGAAATGTTCCACAGAGCAGTCAGCACTGTGACAAAGAAAACTAGAATCAGCTGTGAAGTGACGTCATTTTTCCCGCAGACTTTAAAATGAATCTGAAAAGTTTGAATACTTGCTCAGGGCTAATGCGCTGTGTGGTTACTAATGATCTGCAGAATCTTTTTCACAAACTATGAAAGCATTTCGCTGAATCTTACATTTTAAATGCGTTAAAAGGACTACGTGCTCTGGTCATTAATCACAGAGTCACTGCTTGGTCTTTGCAGTGTCTTTGAACTCTTAATATACGAAATTTCCAAAAAGTCTATGGGAAAAATAAATGGAAAATGTGCTTCCAAAACCGGAGCAGGCGGTCACTGTCGAACTCTCTTAGTGGGATCGAGGGCTGTGACCTTTGACCCGCTCTCCACAGGGTGATCACATTTTTAACTGTGGATGCTTGGAAAGTATAATGGAAATGAGGAGTAACGTTGGATCGTTGAACAGTTTTTTTTGTGTTTTTAAAAGTTTAATTTTAATTGTGCTCTGGTGGTGATGTTATTGCTTTGTCTGCAGTTTCACAGTATAGTATTAAACTCTTCTAGGTGTGTGCATTGTCTTAAGTCTGACGATACGATACATACGATCTACATGTCACGATTCGATATATCACGATATATCCTGATGCTAAAATACAGGGCAATATATTTGGATTTATCAATAATTACTTCACTTGATAAAACTGCACCTTCACGAGATCACAATTGTACAAAATATGATTGATAAAATTATTTAAATCATCAGAACAGTGAATATAACTAATGAATTTTTGTGAAAAATATTTTAAAAATCGATTCAGATGCATTTTTAATCAATTTAAGGACTGTGCAATGAAGTATCACAATATATCACTGAATATTTTTTTTTTTACACCTCTCAACCTTTCTATCTTCAGGGAGACCAAACCAGACCAAGTTACAGGTCAGATCTGTGGAGAGGCGACCCCGTCTTTTTTGATAGGTATTTTTGAGCTGTAAAACCACCTGAATTTCCATTGTATTTATGTTTTGACCAGGACCAGAGATGCTCTTTTCTACCAACTGTTGAGTTTTCAGTGTAACGAAAGCAGCTCCGATGGATTTTCGCTCCATTTACTTTTCAGAGTGTTCAAACGATATCCACAGAAGCAAATTTACAAAGTTACACAGCGCAATCAAGTACGTATGAAAATCCTCCCGATATCTGAAGTCGAGTTTCGCGAAGAGAAGAGCCCTGACCCCTCCTCCTCTGGGGCCTAGTGAACTCTGGTTTATTTCTGTCTCACCAGCGTTGCTCCGTCTCCCAGTGTTTGTGTTGGCAATAAGTGGCGTCAGCATCTGTTTCCGCTGGACGTCAACCACCGGTGACGCTCTGTTCACGCTTTCTACTCGCCATTAAAGTAACATTGTGTAACTTTATGGAGTCGGCACGTGCGTTTGTATGATATCACGGAAATAGAAAGCTAAAATTACACTTCTTCGTGGAAATAGATATGTTTTGTTGGAATATTATAGCCAAAGGAGCAACATTTCCATGGAGAACAAGCAGGAAGAAGCCCCCATCTAGGCCTTGGTAGAGTCAGGTTTGTGAAGAGGCAATCCCACTCATATAAAGAGCCAATACATTTTAAACAGATCTTGTATTTTTGTAGTTCTTAATGTGTGACGACTGAACTCTGAGATGTTATAATATGTAAATCACCCTGAACCCCTTCGTGTTGTTGTGTCCCTGGGCAAGACCATCAGAGCCATCTTGCCTAAATACGACAGAACGCCGTTGGCGCGAGTTTGTAGCCACATCTTTGTCCGAGTGCGAGGGCGACAGTAGCTCAGTTGGTAGAGCGTTTGTCCACTGATCTGAAGGTTGGCGTTTCGAATCCAGCTCTCGACATAAACATCATTGGCGTTCGTCTGCTGTTGGAGGTGCAATTCCAGCGATTATGTTCTTGACAGGGGTGTAATGGGTGTGGTACGCGGGGATAGGCCATCCACCCAGTATAAAATGGCAACTACAATTTAAATGTCAAACCGGAGCTATTGGCAATGGTGAAAACAACCTGCAGAGGCTTATGATATCTCCCATACTGTCCTATAGTGACCTGCCATATGAGGGGACGCTCGCACATTCATTTTCACGATTGCTACCAAAAGAAAAGCTAGAACGAAGACATAACTTACCATGTCTGTATATCCTGATTTTGCTTCAGTTTTAGTCCTCAACAGAAAAATGTTTATTTATTTATTTTTTTTTTTGGAAAGACGCCCCGAGCATTCAGACAGCCATACCAGAGACTTTGTATGAGCAACCAACCAGCACCAACCACATTGAAGTTCTCACAGCTTCAGCAAAAACTAAATGGTTAAAATTTCAGGGTAAAATATTTCAGAGTTGTTTTTAACACAAAAAGTGTTATTTTAACTATTTGAACGTTAAATGGGGGTTTGAGTTGGGGTTATTTGCCTGACTTGATATGGCTGAAGTTATTTCAATTTCCACTAGTGTTAATTCAACTTCCCTTAATGCTAATTTGGCACCTCCCACCACCTCAAACTCCTGCCAACAAAGACCAGTTTGAACCAGTTTTGTACATAATTTCATCTTAAATTAACTAAAATAAAGTGTAAAATAAATCATCTCGGTGTGTTGTATAGCTAAATCAATATAGCTACAAAGTGTTACAAAGTCCGTTTACTCTCAAAACGTTAATAAAACTCTTAATTTTGGGTTAAACATGAACTTTGGTGTTATTTAATTAACATTTCCAAAAATGTTGAATTAACTCTAGAAAAGTTTGGACTCATATAAACCATGAGAAAATGTTAAAATTGATTCTGTGAGAGTCAATTTTAACACTCCAACAACTCACCGTTCACAATATGGACGGAATATGATATGGATGTAGGTAGGTGGGACTCATCACAAACATGTACCTGTTACCATGGAGATATAATGCACACATTAGCAAACATGCTCAATAACTTTTTAAAATCTAAATCTGAAAACTTAAGAAAAAATACTAAATGGACTAGTGATCGATACGAGTGTTCATGGTTCCTTTAGGAGTTTGATTTTCAACAAAAATCATGACAGTGACTAATTGTAAAATGGTTGGCTAATGCTAGCT
Organism: Scartelaos histophorus; assembly: GCA_000787155.1. Lineage (NCBI taxonomy): Eukaryota > Metazoa > Chordata > Actinopteri > Gobiiformes > Gobiidae > Scartelaos > Scartelaos histophorus. The sequence continues at coordinate 52,334 of KN499563.1, read as the reverse complement.
AGCTGTGATGGTAATTTTATTTGTGAGGGGCTTGTTTAACTGCACAAATCAACTCTCCAGCTGTAGTTCTTTTTTGTGCAGATTGTGTTAGAACAAAACTCAGATTAAAGTCTAAAATGCGTAAGAGAGCTTTAAACAATGTAGTGCTTTCGGTTAGCTTTACACTGCCAGGGATTGTTGATGACATCAGCTGTGAAGTGTCAATAATGCTTTTCAAAAATGTACACTACGCAACTTTTCTGGACTTGTCTCCATGGTGATGTCATTACCTTGCTGAGAAGTTTCCACAATAGGGCTTTAAACTAATCTATCTCTGTAGCGGGGTTCTCCAATGAAACTTAGGCTCAGTCAGAAAATGCGTTTTTGATGTATTTTATTAGACTTTTCCACAGAAAAAAGAGCACAAAAATATTTACAGTGGTTTTAAAAAGTCAATTTACCGGCACCACAACAGGTAGACTTCTCCGTTAAGGATTTAGGCTCCAGTCTCTCAGGACTCGCTCGCTCCTGGACTCGACCTCTCTTTTGCTCGCTCCGTCGCTTTCTCAGCGAACGTTACCTTCATCGTAACTAAGACGCGACGCAACAAGATGAGACCAGACGAGACTCCCAAATGAGCTGTGGAGCGCACCTTTATACCCACTTGCCCCTCCCACATTACGTAACCCCCACCTGAAACCCAATTTACACAATTCCTCCTAATGAACATGAACAGTATTTCAGGGCGGACATAAAATGCAAACAATTGCCTATGTAAATTACACGTGCTTCACGTGACTCCCGGAACCTGCGCACCGGGAGGATTTAGGCTCCCGGCGCGTAAGTGTCCGGGTTTGCCAGATCGCACCACGGGAGGAGGTGAAGGCGGCAGTGCGAGGGTGAGTAAATGACTGTTTTCTGGAGAGTGTAGACGGCACCACTGCCGCTTCCAGGTGTGCACCCCTAGTCACGGCAGAACAGGTTGAAAAAGTTATGGACTGCAGAAAGGCAATCCTGCTGTGAGAATGTGTGACGTTTGAGCTATGTAGAGCAAAATCACTGTGGGATTTATGGTGACGTCGAAAAAACGTTGAACATAATTCACCTTTAAAAAGAAGAATTTCTGCTGTATTTATGTTTTGACTGGGACCAGAATATTTCTTCTGAGGATGTTATTTTTTCCGAGCTGTTGAGTTTTCAATGTAAAGTAAAAAGCTCTGATGGATTTTCACTCCATTTACTTTTCAAAGTGTTCAAACGATTTCATCTCTTCAGGCCAGTCTTATAGAAGTCTGAATGTTGCTGTTTTGTTTGAAAGTGCAACAATATTTTGCGTCACGGTTCATTTGTTTCTCTTGCTTCTGGTGATGGAACGTCATCCGCGTGATTTTAAGGAAAAAGAAAATAAAAACCATACTGTGGAACATTCTCCATGGAGATATGCCATTCAGAATACTGCTGCTTAAGAATCATTTCCTTTAATTAACGCCACAGTGTGTAACTTTTTAGCCATAAAATGACTACAATAAAAGCTGTGTATTTTTTATTATTATTTTATTTTTTTCATGTATTTATTTATTATTTTAGTAGAGGTTTTAGTAGCTTATTTGGTCATTTTGCAGCACAACACAACAAAACACAACACAACATAGTCTACAACCCCTTAGATCATGACCTAAAGGTTTTAGGCTTGAGTAAAAGTACTAAAATCCTTAACCTTATTAAACAATGACAGTACTCCAAGAAAAAAAAGCAGCGTATGAACAGCAAGTTTGCATTTATAATTTCACTTGCAATTTACTGTATACGTTAAAGAGTGGTTGTGTTACTCTCAGGACACTTGCAGCTGCATGTCTTTTCTTATTTTTCCTGGAGGACAACCTTCTTCTGCTTGTTTTTTATGGAAATGTTGTTACTTCAGCTATAATAATCCACAGTACTTCTAGATACATCTATCTCTATGGACAATGTTCTGAAGTATGGCTTTTACTTTTTATTTCCATGGAATCGTGCAGGTTTTGGCACCTCCGGAGAGTTATGTACTGTACCATTTACACTGCAAATTTCTCTGGCCAAGATTTTTAAAATGATATCAGGTTATTCATTTTGTTTTCAGATTTATTATCTTCTTTCTAGTTCTGAGTTGGTTGTATAAATTGTCACATATTTTTCTTCCATGACTCAACTAGTCAGAAAATCTTAAATTTTGGCAATATATGTTTAAAAGAAGCTACAATCCATTTACCAGAGTTTTCCCCTGCAACATTTCACTTGCTTTTAGATTAGATTTTTAGACTTTGCATCTCTAAACTTATTTCCAGCCCATGAACACTTAGTTTATTTTTTTAAGATGACTTGTCAAGTAAAATGATCTTGCTGCATGCTACGGTGTAATCATATTTTTGCGTAAATCGATAAACCACATTATGAAATCCCCCTTAAATGCATAAAGCACGTTCTCTTAGACACTTGATGTTTAATAGAAAACAAAGAGACAGCAGATCCATGAGGTACACAATCCCTGCGCCCACCCAGCCCACTCAGCAAGAATAACTTAAACTTCCACTTCACTATTTACACATTAAATAAATACATATATCCAACATTCGTATGCATATAGAAGTTTTATAGAGAGCACTCCAAAGCCAATACAACAAATACAAACATGTGGCGGCCATTTTGTAGTGACTCCAGAGTGGTCGGTCTGTGCCACAGTCTGGCCCCTCCGTTCAAAGCTCTCTCCATAGTGATAACTGTAATATATATATATATATATGTTTTTATATAAGTGGATATGATACA
>KN499563.1:9465-20177 GCA_000787155.1 Scartelaos histophorus | reverse complement strand
TGCCTTTTCTGAAAATGTTCACAGTGTGGTACTAAACTCATGGCCATACCAGCTTGTCAAAACCTGATCTCGTCAGATCTCAGAAGCTCAGCAGGGCCTGGTTAGTACTTGAATGGGAGACCAGTGGGAATTCCAGGTGCCACAGGGCGGTGCCACGTACAAAAACTGCTGTTGTGTCCTTAGGCAAGACACTTCACCCAAAATAGTAACGTACACCACTGAGTGTGGAGTGAATGAATGAACCGTAAAGAGCTTTGGGTGTCATGAAAGGAGATGTGTAAATGCAATGATTAATTAATGATTAGTTAATTAATGAATTAATCCTTCTGTCTTCATGGAGACCAATCCAGACCAAGTTACAGGTCAGATCTGTGGAGAGGCGACCCCGCTCACAGTCAGAATATCTGTTTTTTTGTTAGGTATTTTGAGCAACACAACCACCTGTAATGCAATAAATGTAAGGTAGAGCTGTTTAATGTCACACTGTGGAACATTCCAGGCAGATCAATGACCTCTAGATGACTGACCCCAAATCAAAAAGTAACACATTGTACCTTTAAGATGTCATTGTCATCATTGTGTTGCTGTTATTATGTAATCCAGATCATTTTAAAACAAAATTTACTAAAAAGATGGATTTTAAAACAAAATTTACTGTAAAAAGATGGACTCATACAGTTGGGATCCAAAATACAGAAATATAATGGACCCCTCATCAGAAAAGTGACATTAAGTTTAAAGGTGCATTGTGTGACTTTTCTGGCCTTGACTGTTGCATTGTGTTTTTGTGGTGTATTGTGTTTGGCCGCTCCTCCACCCCCCACTCCCTTCCCCTGCTGCAAGTCCAGTCTTCATGTTGTACTGTGTTTGATTATGTGCTTGTCCATCTGTGATTTGCTTAATGTAAGACAAATAAGTTTAATGCTGCACTATGGATCACTCCAGGGAGAGCAGTAACATTTCCATGGAGACACCTGAAATGCTGCATAGTGCATCTTTAACATTTTGTCAGGAAAAAAAAACCCTACACTTATTTTAGAATGGATTTTTGCTATTTATTATATTTAATTATAATATATTGTGACGTGTGAGCTACTGTGCCCAAAAAATCAATCAAGTTTGTCTAATTTTGTTACATTTTCTCCCTGTGGGATTAAAATTATAAGCAGATGACGGGACTTCCACCAGAAAACTTTCAAAATGCATCTTTAAGAGCGAAACAAGACTACACTTGCTCTCAGTAAAAGCTATATTTAATTCTACACACACTACTTTTATGATCAAACGAGTCCTCCATTAGTCAAAAAGATATATGGAGATGAAAGTAACCAAAATAAGAGTTCACATATTATTTCAAACAGAAAAATGCTTAAATAGAAGAAAAATATAACGTCAAACTACAAGAAGTAAGAAAGTTCTGTTCTTAAAATATGGAAATATATCTCGCTATATGTGTTATTCCTTTCTATCTTCATGAAGACCAAACCAGACCAAGTTGCAGGTCAGAATGCCTGTTTTTTTAGGTGTTTTTGAGCAATAAATATAAAATAGAGCTGTTTAATGTCATAATGTGGAACATTCCATGCAGAGCAATGATGTGTAGAAACTGAAGCAAGCAGGTGACAGAACTAGAATGAAAAAAGGTCCATAATGCACCTTTCAAGACAAGAAAAACAACAAGTCTTTGCAAGAAAATCAAATGTTGCTTGAATTAAGAAAAACACCCGTATTCCATTGTTGAATCTACACAAATAGAGTTAAATCTTCCTCATTTTTGTCATTTTAACTCTGAAATACTCTCTGCTTTTGGACAGACCAGACATAGAGGTTAGATAGAGCAGTTCGGAGACTCACTTGTGGACTTTCTCAGGTTTCTTCTCGTTCTTCTCTGGGTACGGGATGATCAGGTCGATGGCATTGTCCGGCTTCTGCAGGAACACGCCCAGTTTGGACTTGATCTCCTTGGCCCTGGGACAAAGACAAAGCATCAGCAGTGTCGGTATGAGGGACGACAAACACAATCAGCCTCACACAAACCATGAACGTCCAGAATATTTTAAGTTTCAGTGCGTTTTCTTTTGTACGAATGACTTAAAGGCACGATTTGATGTTATTTTCTAATGTTTTAATGTCGTTTCCTCATCACAAACATACCTGGAGATGTCTTTTGTTATATTTACACATTTATAACACACAAAGTCTTCTCTCAAACTGAAAACACTCACACAGTTCCACCTTGTGATGTCATGGTGCAATACAGGAAGTGCTTTACTCTGTTTTTAACAATCGCTAGAATCGTTTGGATAATTAAAGCTTGACTAACTTGAAATCTACTACTTCATGACATCAGAAGGTGGAACTGAGCATTTTGATCTTTGGAAATCTAGACACACTAAATATAAAGGGTTACTCAAACATGTGAGTGAAACAAAACACAACTCTAAACATTATTAGTATTTGAGGGGGTAACGACATTCTAATATGACTTAACGCTCACAAGAGTCAAGTTTGTGCAATATAGTAGGACGTTTAAATATTTATATAAGTCTTGTAGCAACGGAGTGTCGTTTAGCTCAGTTATTAGAGTCTTTGTTTGTTGAATTTCAAGTGTGGTTCCCAATAGTAGCTTATCACCACCAAGTTTGAAGTGAGCGAATAATGCAATGAAATGTGCAACTTTTCTGGTTCAGAGTCCATCAAACACTTTTCTCCATTTAGATGTTATAGTTTTGCCCAGTATGTTTCACAGTACAGTATTAAACCTTTCTATCTCCATGGAAACCAAACTAGACCAAGTTACAGCTCAGATCTGGGGAAAGGCGACTCTACTCACAGTCAGAAAACCTGTTTTTCTAAGTATTTTTGAGCTGTAAAACTACCTGTAATTAAATAAATGTAAAGTAGAGCTGTTTAATGCCATACTGTGGAACATTCCAGGCAGAGCAATGACATCTCCATAGAAACAAGCAGGCGATAGACCCTCAACGAAAAAGTTACGCAGTACATCTTTTTACTAGATTGCAGTCAGATTTTATAGTGCACCCAAATGATACAAATTATGCTAAATTTACTTTTACCTCATCAAAAACGTACCTGGAGATACATTTTTACATTTCATTCACACTTGTTCAGTAATTATTTCTCTCTCTCAAAAAAAAAGTAAAAAAAAAAAAACATCCTTTGCCCCTGACCCTTAAAGATTATGTAGTTTGAATTTCCCAGAATTGTTGCATCAAAGGTAGAAACCCTGCACAGTTTTAAGTCCATAAATTATCATCAGACTTGTTCTTTAAGCATTTTTTGTCATTAAAACGTTCTCATTACATCTGCACGCTTACATTAACTTAATTACGTCTGGGCACGTTTGTTAGCAAATTATTTTTTAAATGGTTTTCTTCATGGTAATCACGTCTGCTGCCAGTAGATGGCGTCCTACACTACATTCTAGTATAGTCGGTGCCCAAGATGGAAAATAATGTCTTGTTTTATATATTATTTAAGTTTTAAAACATGAGATGCCAAAGTAAAGGTACGCAAGAGCATGTTTAAAGACAAATAACAAAGCAATAACATCTCCATGGGAAAAGAATTAGACGGACCCTCCATCAGAAAAGTTACACAATGCAGCTTTAGTACAATATTCTCACAGAAGCAGGCATCTGGCACGTGCACCATGGGACTTATGTGCACAGGTTTAACCCACAGATGACCCGTCTGTGTGGAATGCAGTTTCACTTCATCAGCTTCAAAGCGACTTAAACTTTCCCAGGTTCCACAGATCTGAGCTCGCAGAGACAGTTTGTCCAGTTTCTCGTCTGTGAGGAATGGGAGGTATATCTTATCACAGGAGCACTAGTCTGTTCAGATAACACTGCACATACTTAGACACAACCCACCTCTGCTGTGCTTTGGTATTTTACTACGAGTACAGCACTTCAAGATATTTTCATATAAATGGTCTCAGGGGAGATAAAGTATTATCTAATCAATGCAAAAAGAAGAATAACTGAGGCAGTAAAAACAGTCCTCAGGACTCAGTTAGTTCTTTTCATAAGCTTCACTTGGAATTAAAGAAATTGCCCAACGCTGAACTATTGAACAATGTTTTACTGTTACGCTGAATCAACATCTACACATATAAACATAGAAACTATATGGGTTATTTCAAGGCTGTTTGGACCCAAACATTTCCAAGTTAAGTATCTGCTACAAGTATCTATTAAACAATATTTCAAGTGCTTTTACAAAATCTGTATTTATATCTTAAAAGTCTTAATTAATTATTAAATTTGTTAAATGTGACTTATTGTTCCCATCAGCCTGTCAGACGAGCATTATTATGGCTAAAATCTGACATATTTACACATCATAAATACACAATTAATTATGCTGTTCAATTTCTATATAAATAAATATATTCAGGCTTTAATTACAAATGGATTATTTATAACAATATATAAATGTGACATTTTTGACAACTGACAATTTGACATTTTTCTAGTAATGCTGAATTTACCATTTTTCAATCTAATAAACCAATAACATTTACCAAGACGTTCACATCGGGCTCTGTCCACTAATGCACCTAAAATACATGCAAAACCTGTATTTTACACAAACGAGGCCTGAATTTAATTTGAACATGTGAAAATGTGTAATATAATTTTAAGTTTCTTGATCTAACAACTTCAAGTCTGGTATCTTTAAAACAAATAGTTTCTTTTCCTATTCACTTGCACTCCAAACTTCCATTTCACTTAAAAATAATATTCCATAAAAGTTTTCAAACCACTTTTGATGACAGAGCTTTAATTTTATTTTATTTTATCTTCAACTGGAGCTTGATTCAAACAGTTCAAGTCAAACCTTACAACAGTTCAACACTTCTTTCCCCAATATTTCCCTTTCAAACATTACACTGATTCAGTTATTAGCAGGTATGTTTCCAACAGCTTTCACACACTTTTGTAGCTTTGATAATGTCTCTTGTATTTTCATTTTACATTCAGAACTCGTATCTATTGATCTATCTCCATAAAAACTACAACATCTTGAGCGTTTCCTCAGAGCAGCCCTCACCTCTCGATACATGACTGTGGCAGCGCTGCTAATCCTTTACACATCTTGCTTGCGTGGTGCTTCCTCTTGTAGTTCTCTTAAAAGTTTGTGTACTTCTTTTCTCTTGAGTCGTCCTTTAGCTTTCTGAGCCCGCTCCCAGCTGGACCCGGGTTTTATACGACCGAGCGAAGGGCACCGGGCCAACTCCTCCACCAATCAGAGGAGAGTGTCCCGCGGCCGAGAGAACCAGGAAGGGGGTCTGAGTCGTGTTTGCTTTGAGCTTTTCCATCAGCGTCAGGCCTGCAGCAGGATGCACTTAGCACGGACACCGGGCCCCGCACATCTGAGGGAAAGCGCACGCTAATTTGTTTGGTTAAGCCGGGGTCTGGTTGGTGGAAAAGAAACAGCGCTAATGTAATAATCCCGTGTACTGCAGGTAGGTGACGGGTCCCAGATACAGGAGAGAGGCTGGGCCGACCTTGTAGAGTCTGGTTTTTGAACTGTAAACACAAGGGAATACGTGTGGTTTTGGGGATAATCTGCTGCTGCAGGGTCTGTCGCTTTTCTCCGTGGAGATGTTATCGCTTTGTCTGGAGTGTTTCATAGTATGTTTTAAACCTTTTTTATCTCCACGGAGACATAACCAGAAGTTACAGGTCAGAGACGTGGAAAAGCGACTCCGCTCACAGTCAGAATGGTTTGGTTTTGCTTTTCTTTTCCTTTTTTTGAGCTATAAAAACACCTGTAATTTAAAAAAAGAGCAGTTTAATGTCACACTGTGGAACATTCCAGGCAGAGCAGTGACATATCCATAGAAACAAGCAGGTGACGAACCCTCAACTGAAAAGTTACATAGCGCATCTTTAACATACCAAGTAACCCTAGGCAAATTTCTGAGCACCTACTGAATACCTGCTAAGACACTGCACTGAAAAGGGAAAAACCCTAAATTTGGAGAAATGTTTACACAAAAAATGTAATTGTATTGTTGTATTAGGTTTTTTTGTTTTGTTTTATATTTTTTTTACATTTTCATCATGTAATAAAATAAATAAATAAATAGTTTTCTGTATTTTATTGTTTTTTATTTTTATTCATAGATTTTATTATAATTTTTCTATCTATTGATTCTGTTAGTTCCTTTTGTTTTAACATGATTGTGATGACTTTTTGGAGTTGGATGTTTTGCATTGCTGTGTGAAGCACTTTGGAAACAGTTTGGTTTATAAAATGTGCTATAAAAATAAAGTGGGATTGGATTGGAAATAAATAAATATATAAAAATAAGGCATTTTATGTGTAAAAAAAAAAATTTTTGGGACATTCAAAACAGAACCATGAAAAAAGCCAATTTCTTGTTTTTTTGTTGTCGTATTAGGTACAAAAAATATATACAGAAGGAATTTTGGTATTTTAATATTTAGTTTAAAAAAAAAGACCTATCTGTTGCCTAATAAATCAGACTTGGAATTTGATAATTTAAAAAAGAAGGTAAAATTCCTTCTGTATATTTCATCAAAATCTGTGCTTTTAAGCTACTTTAAGGTTGATTCTTATGTCCCTGTGGGGGGAAATGCATTTGGAGAAAACACCCTTTGAGTTTACAATATCCCATATAACTTTATTGCAAGATCAATAAATAATAAATATTAAAACATCTTTCGGTGCAGAGTGGATGCTGTTCCCACGTGAAAACTCGTATGCTAAGAGACCAAACTGACTAAAAAACACAAAATCGAACAAACTAAAAATAATAAAAATATGTCTCCCCTTGAAAATGGGTTAAATCAGGTCTAAAATGAAACTAAACCAGATCTAAAATATTAAGACCCTTAAAAGAACAGTACCAATTTTTTTCTTTCTTTCTTTTTTCCAGTATAATAGCGGTTTTGCTTCCAAACAGGTACATTAAAAAAGCAGCTCCTGGGTTCCAAACAAGACCTCTGTGTGCTTTCTGCTAATTATAAAAGCAATCTAACCTCTGAGAAGCAGGAGGTGTGCTGTTAGCATGCTGTGAAAAGTGCTCGTAAACTCATCACCGTGAATAATTAGGATGATTGGAATGCGAAAGTGAGCTAAGTGAGGCATAACTTTGGACTGAGCAAACTGTTTCAAACGAAGCAGCTCCGTTGTCACACTTATAAAAATCAGGTACACGGTCGTTAACACATAATTAGAACTGTGATAAAAGAAAACAAAAAAAGAAACAAGTCATCACAAAGAAAGTGTGTGTGTGTGAGATACAATAGAGTAAAATAAAATCATCTGACACAGGGAGATACAGACAGAGGTAAAAGTTTATGTAATGTGTAGTGATAGAAGTGTGTACTAGCCTGGCTCAACCTAACATAAAGTATTCTGATATTCTACGCAGAATATTCTCCATGGAGACAGATGGAGACAGATACAGTACCAATCTGTGGGTCATTTGATACCGAGCTGCACAGAAAGAATAAATAACTTCCACTGAACAATTTTATTTTGAAAAATTATTGAATTCTCTCCATTACATCCATCTATGACTCTTGACTCAGGCCCAGTTCGCACAACTACATATTCGAGTCATTTTCGTTGCAGATGCAGGGTTCGTCCTCACTAAGCCAACAGAAATTTGGTGAGATTTGGTGCCGCCAGCTCCTGTGAAATCACCGGACGCCTGAAAACGTTGATGCACTGACGTAGGAGCTCTAGTTGCCTCCTTATCGGACCACGTCACTGTGACTTACGCCTTCTGGATTCGCTGGGTTTGTGACATCGGTCATGTGATGCTACTGCGGAAACAGTTTAGACAATAGACAAACGGGAAACGGCGTAGCTACAGTTACTTGCTAGTCGGCCATGGAACTACTGAACCTCGTCTTCGGTCCAAGTAAAAACTCTTCACGCCTGTCATCTTCCTCAGCTCAGAATCAGCTGCTGCAACTTCAGACACTCCGCTTCCTTGTTTTTACGGACGGACACAGAAATGACGTGTCTGGACACAAATTGTTTCCCATACGGTGGTTTGTTTCAGTGTGAACATAACCTCACTCTTCACTCATGTCAGGATGCTTGTCTCGGTCACCTGATACATTAATGTTAATATTAAACCCACAAGCAAATTAGTAAAAAACAGAAACATTTATTATTATAATTATAAAATCCACAGTTTTTTGTTGGTCCTATAATTTTATTTGTTATTTATCTATTTGTTTATTTATCCATCACATCCTACAGGCCGGTCCTTAAAAATATTTTCTGATGTTAAACAAAAAAAAAGGTTGGGGGCCGCGGTTATTAAGGACAACAGGTCCTCACCAGGCCTAATAAAGCCTCTTTTCCATTGGTAGGGTTCGTTTGGGGCCTTAGAGTGGGTCAGTTTGGTGCAACTCCCTCCAGCCATTTGTGTTTCCTGCTTCCTGGTCCAGGGGCAGGGCTCTGCTCTGTGAGACAGTCACGTCACCCAAACACAGTTTGTGTTTTCTTAATAAATTAAATCTAAATTGTGCCTGAATTATACTTTTAACCATGTTTACTAATCCAAAGTTAGATGCATTATGCACTGGAACTATTTATGTTTGAGCTGGATGAAAAATTTGTAGTAGTATTTCATACTACTATTTTTTTAGTATTTGAAATAGTATTTCAAAGTATTTCATGTTCCACCACGTGTACTTCATGTTCTGTTCATCCTGTGACTGTGCTCATGCTTAAAAACAGGAACATTTTCACTCAGATAACCAACAGCCACGCAAATGATCTCACACCCACTGCACCCTCATTTCACCCTGATGCCCTCCTGACAACAGTACAGAACTCTTGTATATATAACAGAAACTGTGAGAAAACCAACAGCCACGCAAATGATCTCACACTCACCCACTGCACCCGTATTTCACCCTGATGCCCTCCCGACCAAGATACAGAACTCTTGTATATATAACAGAAACTGTGAGAAACGAGTCAGGTCTGTGGAGATGCAAGCCCTCTCATAATAAAGATCTGTGCTGCTCTCTGTTTTAGTTTATTTTTGGGCTATAAGTTAGAAACTGCAGCTTTAAATTGCATTTATAACAGAAACCTTAAGGTGCCTAACTCATGATCTAGAGATTTTGTGCACTTCCACCCCCCACTGGTCCTGACAGTGTCCCTGTGTGGGGAGGACAGACAGAGTGTTCCACCTCTGTCTGGACACTTAGTGTCACATGTTTCTTAGAAAAGACTTCATCTCCCCTTCTGACTTAAACGCCCCTGTCCTCCTGATGTGCTCAGAGGATAGTTGTTTGTCAGAGTGGGAGGTGAATGGTCCCAAGGAGAGAAAAACATATAAAATGCTTTGACAAACACTAGCCTCGGTGCTTTTATCTGAGCCCTTAAAGCTGGAGCACTGTATTTTCACACCGCAGGAGGACAACGCAGGTATTTAAGTGTTGTTCAGGCTGAGAGCGGGAACGCCTCTCCACAGATTTGACACATAACTACAAGGGCTGTCAAAGTACTGAGAGTCAAACCTTTTACCCACAACTACTTAAAAGTCTGATATTACACAACCTCGACTTCTGAGCCACATTATAACACTGTTACCTCCTCAAGAACAGACCTGGAGTTGTGTTTTGTTTCATTCACACATTGAGTAATCTGCATTATTAGTCTGTCTATATCCCCAAAGCTCAACATTTCCACCTTGTGAAGCAATAGTTTTCAAGTTGCCATCTACTTTTTACCTTTAGTTCAGTAGAGATCGGCAATTGTAGGGCTGGTTCATCTAAATGATTCTAGTAAAGGTGTATGGAGTTTAAAAACACAAAAGAACACGATCAGAAAACAGATGTAAAAGACCCTATGAACCCCTCTGCAGGTGGTGAGCCCACAGGAGGGAGGGACTCCCTGCCGGTCCCTTGTTGTACACTGTTCATAGGGTGTTCTATGTTTTTGGTTGATGGGGGAAACCGGAGTACCCGGAGGAAACCCATCCAGACACGGGGAGGAAACATGCAAACTCCACACAGAAAGGCCCGGGCGACCCGGGGATAGAACCCGCAACCTTCTTGCTGTGAGGCATGAGTGTTGCCACTCAGCCACCGTGCCGCCTTTAGTGCAGTAGAGATCAGCAATTGTAGGGCTGGAATCATCTAAATGATTCTAGTAAAGGTGTATGGAGTTTAAAAACACAAAAGAACACGATCAGAAAACAGATGTAAAAACTCAATTTTAAAAAAAAAACATTTAAAAAAAAAGAAAGGAAATGTTTTCGTTGAGTTGTCCAAGTGCACTTTTCTCAGATTTATTTAATAGTTTTTTTTTCTAATGTTTGGGCAGGACCTAAATAAACCAGGAGAAACTTGACAGACCTTCCAGTAGAAAAATGACAGTGCAGTTTTAATGCAAGAGTTCAAGTTCTTCCAATCATAAAAACATCTTTGAGTCAGATTTTAAACCAGTTCAAACCTAATGGAAATGCACTCAAGTCTCACTTAGTTTTAAAACATGATTTGTTAACATACTTATATTTCAATATAAAAGCTGACGATTTCTGAGCTTTCTGGACTGAATTTTCCTCTTTCTCTTAAGTAAATACAGACGGACATTAGTTTTAAGTGTGTCATGCACTTCCACTTTTGTATTTTTGGGATTCCAGCCAAGGTAAATTTCCTCCATCAACGTTTAATTTAATG
>JACN01013882.1:0-16313 GCA_000787155.1 Scartelaos histophorus | reverse complement strand
AAAAAAAAAAAAACGCAGAAAAATTAAAATAAAATATATAGAGGAGGACCAATTAAACTGAACACAAGAGAAGGGAGGGATTAATTAATACAGAAAAACCACAAGTAATAATAAAGTGTCCTAAAACAAACTTAGCAAAACTAACAAAAATAGTAGAGATTTAATGCCATACTGTGGAATATTATAGTCAAAGGTACAATATTTCCATAGAAACAAGCAGAAGAAGTACAGGACAGACCAGTTTTTGGAGTAAAAGTGCATATTTTATACATTTTTACTGCAATAAAGACACCCAAAGTGAAAAAAAAAAAAAAAATCTATGTCTGGAAGTTACGCAGTGTGACTTTAAAGCTACCATTTCTACTTACAGTGGCTGACCCGCCCCTGTTGTATTCCCACACTTGACCTCTAGATGCCGTCCACTTTACTGCAGTCTGACAGTTTGGTCTGACAGAAGACGACCAGAGAAGGTGAGTCCAGTTAGGCGGGTTCATCTCCTGGTAACAAAAAGCCAAATAAAGTCACAGATGGTTGCTAGAAAGTTTTTGCGTTTTATACTAAATACCCGAGCACATATTTAAGTTTCAGATGGTTGCTAGAAAGTTTTTGCGTTTTATACTAAATACCCGAGCACATTTATTTAAGTTTTATAACATGAAATACCAGGAGCACAGAGGATAACCGGAACAGGCAGGATGTGGAGATCAGACAAAAGACTAAAAATAATTCTTAAAAATAACCAGTGATTCATGCGCCCGGTCTGTGGGAGGCAGCAGACCCAGAGAGGAATTAAAAGTTTCCACCACAAAAAACATAACTTCAAAGAACGTTCAAAATGCAGAAATGTACTGGACTGAATTCAATCTTCAGTCAAAATTATTAGTCAAGTAGAAGTACAAAGTAGTGGTCCAAGACATGACTAAAGTAAGAGAATATTTGAGGCAAGTACCAAGAATTTTAACTGTCTGGATAATCGTGAAGACAAAAACACATTAAATAAAGTTCAAATCATTTTATATTTTCAACATAAAGCTTTTGTAACTTTAGACTTACCCACAGTGGGAAGAGGAGGCACAACTTTTACTCTAGTACTGGTAAGAGTAAGAGTACAAGTGTGGGGTCTGAGGAATGACTTGGAAAACTCAAATTGTATTAAAAAGTTTCTCCAGTAAATTATTTGAGATGTTAGTAGCCCCCACAAAAATATAAATTGTAAAAATAGCAAGAGACTGGTGTTAAAAAGGCGTCATTATTAAGGGTGCGACATTAATGTGATAATTAGGATGAATTAATTATAAAGAGCGCATCATGTGGTGGTACGATAATTATACTGACGCATGTACAGATGGTCATGTGGTGTTTGATTCCACTTAACATTACTCTTATTGGGCTCGTGCAGTTTTGTTGCGTAGCGCCCTCTTGTGATGGCCTGTAGTGGTAAGTGGCCCTGTCGCCATGAGCACGTTGCCAGTTCATGACAATTAGGCTTTCTGTTTAGTTATTCATTATACACAGCAAAAACTGGAGGGTTAAAATTTCAGGGTAAAATATTTCAGAGTTGTTTTTAACACAAAAAAGTGTTATTTTGACTATTTGAAAGTGAAATGGGGGTTTGAGTTGAGGTTATTGATATGGTTAATTCAACTTCCATCCATCAATCAATTTTCTTTCGCTTAATCCGACTGGGTCGCGGGGGCAGCACTGCCCATTACTCTGTGCACCAGACCCAGACCCAAGGAGGGACGAACTCCCCTACGGCCCCTGATTGTAAACTGTTCATAGGGCGGCACGGTGACACAGTGGCAACACTCATGCCTCACAGCAAGAAGGTTACGGGTTCGATCCCCCGGTCGCCCGGGCCTTTCTGTGTGGAATTTATGTTTCCTCGGATGGGTTTCCTCCGGATACTCTGGTTTCCCCCCATCAACCAAAAACATACAACACCCTATAATTCAACTTCCCTTAGTGTCAGCTTGGCACCTCCACCCACCACTTCAAACTCCGTGAGAGGAAACCAGTTTAAACCAGTTGCACATAATTCCATCTTAAATTAACTAAAATAAAATATAAAAATAAAACATATCTGTGTGTTGTTTAGCTAAATGAGGATAACCTGACAAAGTGTTATCTGTTTACTCTCAAAATGTTAATATAATTCTTGATTTCAGGGTTAAACAGGAACTTTGGTTCAGTGTTACTTAATTAACATTTCCAAAAATATCAAATTAACTCTAGTACAGATTGAACTCATTTAAACCCTAAGAAAATGTTCAAACTGATTCTGTGAGAGTCGGTTTTAACGCTCCACTTTTTGCTGTCTATCTGTGTTATTACTGTGTTATTACACTGTGATGAATTGTTACACATGTGGTGACAGAAGTTAACTTCTAGATGCTAATGTGACTTGCTCTCCTTGTAGCGCTGCTCGTCGGGTTGAGATCCTGGCCTGTACATGTTTTATTTCAGGCAGATTAAACACAGGAGTGTGTCCTGGCCATTTCTTTGCAACACAACACAGATAAACTATACAACAGCCAGAGATGAACACAGGCTTCTGCAACTGGACTTTTGCACGGTCAAGTTCAGCACATTTACACACACACACAGTTCCGAGTTCAACAGGGGAGCATGAAAGTGCTCTAGATCTGCTGGACGGTACATTTCTATTCCAAAAACGACCCGACAAATACGGCGTTTATTGCAAACAGTGCAGAAAAGAGTTTGCATATCACAGAAGCACCTCGACCCTACGAGACCATTTAAATGCAAAACACGTCACAGTGAAAACAGAACCTGCTGGAGCTGTTGGTGGGAGCAGTTCTGGTCCGAGTGCAAACAAGAGCACAAACTTGAACAAATAACTGCCTTTGGGAAGAAAATTAGCAAGTCAACATAGTATGAACGTTCAGAAGGCAACAACCTCAAGTAAAATGGCACTTTAACTTCAGTCTCTTCAGTTCTGAACAGGGACCGTACCTTTGTCTATTATCTTTTCAAGACCTTTTTAGAGACATTTAAAGAGCTTGAGTTTAAAAGTCACATCTGTGTCTGTTATTTGATGAAGTCGTCCACTAAAATTAAGACTTGGGTAAGGAGAAACATAGGATAATTTCTTCCATAAGGATGAGTTATTGTACAGTTCCAACATCCGCTCAAACAAAGAGGGTGAAGTTTTGGCAAAAAGTGTCCCTGATGTGAAAATGGCAGAGGTACAAACTGAAGAACGCACTGATTTGTAGTATCACTGCTGGAGGAACGCCAGCGCATTTTGACCAACAGGCTGGTCATAGTCATCCTCTGACACGCTGCTTCTCTTCTCAATCTGACGTCTTGAGGGAGGGAGAAGTGTTTTGCCGAAGGGCACAACCGCAAGTCTTCATAAACCATTAACTGTGTTTAAAACGAGCAGAATGTTGTTTGAGCCCTGGGGGACGCCATCTTAGATCCTCCGTCCTCTCCATCTGCAGCGTTTAATCCACTCGTCATGAACATATGTGACAATAATGACACAATAACGACAAGAACCTCCTCCGGGCCACGTGAGCGTCGGGTTTGTGGAGAGGCAAGACCAATCACAGAAAGTATGAAAGGATGTTTTAAATTGTTTTATATATACAATAGAAACAAGCATAAATAAACATATGCTTTTATTTTAGTCTATGTCTTTCAAGTTGACATGGGTTATTGTGTGACTGGTCCCTCCTGACTGAATGAAGTGCTTAGAGATCTCAAGAGGGAGAAAATATTCCAGAATGATGCTTTATTTCACACTTTGGCAGCTCCCATTGGGCACTGCAGTTTTCTAACATGGAGTTGTGTCGCTTTAGATGAATATTGTGATCCACTGTTATCATAGATTGTAACTGTACAGTGTCACAAGCTCTGTAGGTCTTCTTTAGGCTGCCCCCTGCTGGCCGTGTGGGTATAGGTGCTGTATAGGTTTGTGTGTTAGTGTGACTTATGGAGCGCACTGAGCCTTGTCTGCTCCAGGGGCCCGGGGACGCTCGGATTAGAACACGCCTCATTGGTCCAGAGCAGATCTCAGGGAGCGCTGGGTTTTCCTGAGCACAATTTGCCCACTTTGTCACACTCCAATCGCTCACACTTTTCCCACAGAACAGGAAGCTTAAGCCCATAAAAGGTGTTTTCCTGAATGCGATGAGGTCACCAATGGAGACAGATTTCTCCTCTAAACATTTTCAGCTTTATCACTCTGAGCTTCCTCCGTCTGTATTAAATATTATTGACCCACAGCTGCCCCGGGGCGACGGCAGCTTTGCGCCCACAGCCTCTTCCGCCGCACACAGAGCCTCATTAAAGACGAGGGGAGGTGCAGTGTCTTGCCCAAGGGCACGTCTCTACAATGCCAGAAGGGATCAAACCATCACGTCTATATCCAAGTCGCTTTATAATAGCATAAAAGAAACTGAAAAAAACATTTAGGCTGCATTTGCCTTTTTGTCTGAAATGATTTTTAAATAATAACTTTATTTAAACGTTTGAGATTTGAGTTTGTTTGCTGCAGAAGGGAAAATATCTCCGACTTGTTGCAGAAAGGTTTGTTAAAGCAACATTATGAAGCTTTTTTCAATGATTTAATCTGAAAAATGCACCTTTACTATGAGTGAGCTTGCTTCTCCACAAACCTGTTACTTGGCCTCCTGCTTGTTTCCATGGAAATGCTGCTCCATTGACTATAATCCTCCAAAGAATGGCAAAAAAAACATTAATCTCCACAATGAATTTAATAAATAGAATTGTCAAAGATCATGTGACTGATTTGTGTGCTGGATCCTCTGAAACTGTAGTGCCTTAGCAGAGGTCTGAGGGGGCTTGCATCTCCACAAACCTGACTCATATTTGGCCTGGAGAAGAACCTTGCTCCTTTGTCTATTATTCTCTGCAGAATGGCATAAAACACATCTCTATCTTCTTGAAGAATGTTCTGAAGTATGGTTTTAACTTTCTGTTTCCATGGACACATACAACTGTCCAGAAAGTTACGTACTGTGGCATTCATAATTTCTGTCATTCTTGATGTTCACCACTTCACCAACTTCTCCATTTGATAAAATATAAAAATGTGGTATAAAAAGTTCAATATTCAGTTTGAACATTTAATAAAACAGAATTGTCAAAGATCATGTGTGATCGTCTTCAGGATTGTCTTAAACTGTAGCGCCTGAGCAGAGGTCTGAGTGGGCTTGCATCTCCACAAACCTGACTCTTATTTCACCTGGAGAAGAGCCTCAGACTTGTTTTCATGGAAATGCTGCTCCTTTGGTTATAATGATGCGTTCGTTTGTCACCCAAGATCCGAGGACGTTGTCTAGTGACACGGACTGACACGCCCCTTTTCCTCGGACGGCCCGACTCCGAACTCAGAGGAACTCAGAGGAGACAGAGCAAAGTTTCTGAGACAGAATCCAACATGGCTGCACCCAATGTCACTTGAATGAACTGATATCATGGTGTTTGGACGCATTGGTGGTTTAAATGAATATTTCAGTCATTCGTATTATTATAGTACTTGATTGCATCCTTATCACTGTCTGTGGGTTTGGTAGTCGGTGTCGCCCATATTTTTAGCCCATTTCCTGCTTGCTAAGGTGCCAGACTGATCGACTATCACGCAACTCCAACTCTTTCACTTCACTAATATACTGTATCCTTCCTCGAGGTCGTGTAGTTGAAGCACAGACTTATTTTGGAGCTTGGTACTTGGCCAGTGCTAAAGCAGCTACAGCTTTGCCATTAGCATTTGTGTTTTTCTCCAAGTCGGACAAACAAAAACAAAATAAAAGGCTTGAAGCTAATAGGTGATCTCATATCCTAGATCTGAATCAGAGGGACAAACGAACGCAGCATAATCCTCTGATCTGGTGAAGATTTTAAAACTTCTATCAGGTTCTTCATGTTGTTTTCAGACTTATTCTCTACTTACTAGTTCTGAGACTGCTTCATTCTAGTCTAGAGAGAGTTTATTTTAAGAGAACCGTGATAACTAAAATGATCTTGCTACATGGACAGTTAATTTTACTACGTTTAAGTAATTTCTTGAAAGATTTAAGTCTCTGTAAAAAGTTAAAATGTTCAGTTAAACAGACTTGGGCTCCGGTTTGGTCGAACATCACGTGACTGATTTGTGTGCAGGACCTTGTGAAGACAGTAGCGCCTTGGCCGAGGTCTGAGCGCTCTCGTATCCAACGTCTGAGATATTATGTGACCAGATTGTCTCCACGTTTACCCCTGTGTCTCCCCTCGCCCCCTGTGACCCTGCAGCTGTTCACACTGAGCCTGGATCTCTCTCTCTTCCTCTACCCTTCCTTCTCTCTTTCACTCTCCCCCTTTGTTCTTCTTCTTTTTCTCTATCTCTTTCTCTCTCCAACTCTTTTCTCTTTGTTTTTCTGCATCACTCTCTAGCTCTAAACATTTTCTTTCCTCTCTCTCTACTGTCTTTCTTTCTTTCTTCTTCTCTCTCTCTCTCTTTTTCTCCAGTCTGTCCTCAGCTCGTACGCCCAAATGCTCTTGACATTTAGGAGATGTAATCAGCGTCATTAGAAAGCAGCTGATTTTCCTCTTGAGAAACGCTCGCCCATCTCGTCCTCTCTCCTCCTCCTCCTCTCCCTCCATCTTTGCCTCTCTTCTCCTTCTCCTTCCTCCTCCTTTTCACCTTCCATTTCTTTCTTTCTCTTCTACTCCTTTTCCTCCATCTCTGCTTCACTTCTCCTGCTTTTCTCTCAATCTGTTCCTATCTTTTCCTCCTTTCCCTGAATCTCTGCTCGTCTCCTCCTCCTTTTTTCCCTCAATCTCTCCCTCTCTCCTCTCTTCCTCCAACTCTGCCTCTCCTCCTCTTCCTCCTCTGTCTCTTCCTCTCTTGTCCTGCTCTCCCTGCATCTCTGTCTCTCCTCCTTCTTTCCCTCTATCTCTTCCTATCTTCTCCTCCTCCTTCCATCTCTGCCGCTCTCCTCCTTCTCTATTTCCAAACCTTCCTATCTTCTCCTCCTCCTCTCCCTCCTCCTCTTCTCCTTCCATCTCTTCCTTTTTCCTTCTCCTCCTCCTCTCCCTTCATGTCTGCCTCTCCTCCTCTCCCCTCTTTCCATCTCTACCTCTTTCCTCTTCTCCCTCTGCCTTTGCTTGTCTCCTTCTCTTCTCCCTCCATCTCTTCTTATCTTCTTATCCTCTCCCTCCATCTCTTCATCTCTCCTCCTCCTCACCCTCCATCTCTGTCTTTCCTTCTTCGTTCCTTCATCTCTTCCTATCCTTTTCTCCTCCTCTCTTTCCATCTCTGCCTCTCCTCCTCTTCTTTCTCCATCTTTGCTTCTGTACTGAGGTATGGCTCGTATCATGCCCTATGTATCGAGGTATGTATAGTATCGCGGCCTATTTATTGAGGTATGTATTGTATCATGGCCTATATATCAAGGTATGTATTGTATCGTGGCCTATGTATCGAGGTATGTATCATATTGTGGCCTATGTATCGAGGTATGTATCCTATCGTGGCCTATGTATCGAGGTATGTATCGTATCGTGGCCTATGTATCGAGGTATGTATCGAGGTATGTATCCTATCATGGCCTATGTATCGAGGTATGTATCCTATCGTGGCCTATGTATCAAGGTATGTATCGTATCATAGCCTATGTATCGAGGTGTGTATCGTATTGCAGCCTATGTATCAAGGTATGTATCCTAACGTGGCCTATGTATCAAGGTATGTATCGTATCGAAGCCTCATATATCATATCGCGGCCTATGTAGTGAGGTGTATGTCGTATCATGGCCTATGTATCATATCATGGCTTATGTATCGAAATATGTATCGTATCGTGGTCTATGTATTGTATTGTGGCTGATGTATTGAGGTATATGTCGTGTCGTGGCTGGTGTATCATATCGTGGCCTATGTATCGAAGTATGTATCGTATCGACAGCTGAATACAAGGCCCAGAATTGTATTTAGAAATGTAATAAAAATGTAATATCATCTCTCGCCAAGTTAATCTTGAATAAATCGGATATACACTCAATTTCCCTCATGCATAAATCCAAATATAATGTAAAAAGAGCATAGAAATCTGTTTAAAAGGTTTGAAATGGTTTAAATGCTGCAGCCTGCGGAGCCTCCACCCACATGTGCTCGCTCTGATCATCTCTGTGTTAAAAGAATAGACTGTGATTTCAGCCTCGTTGTTGTTATAATCTGAGAAATTACAGGTATTGTGCTGTAACAATGCGAAATGTTCAAATTAGCATTTTATTCGAATTAGCATTGTATTTTTGTATTCAATTGTATGGAGCCAAATCACTGCTAAAAAAACCCAGCATAAACAGATTCACAAATATAACAGTACTTAGAAATGCGTCTTAACGATATGCAAATATGTAAATGGATTTATGCTAAAGTGTTTACTCATTAGCAAATCTGTGCAGCTTGTTCTGTACGAGCGCATTGTCACCGCAAATAAAGAAAGTGTAAAGACGACTGGAGGACTAAAGGGGAGAGTTAAGGGAGGAGGGGGTCTGGAGGACTAAATGGAGGAGGGTGGGGAGGTGGGGGCGGAGTCTGGAGAAGTAAAGGTGAGGTGGAGGAGGAAGGGGAACTGTGGTCTGGAGGAGGAAGGGGGAGGGTGATGAGGGAGGTCTGGAGGACTAAAGGGGAGAGTGAGGAGGGGCAAGGTCTGGAGGAGAAAGGGGAACTGCGGTCTGGAGGATTAAAGAGGAGAATGAGGAGGAGGTTCTGGAGGACTAAAGGGGAGAGTGAAGGGGGCAAGGTCTGGAGGACTAAAGGGGAGAGTGAGGAGATGAATCTGGAGGACTAAAGGGGAGAGTCAGGAGATGGATCTGGAGTACTAAAGGGGAGAGTGAGGAGATGGATCTGGAGGACTAAAGAGGAGAGTGAGGACATGGGTTTGGAGGACTAAAGGGGAGAGTGAGGGGGTCGAGGTCTGAAGGACTAAAGGGGAGAGTGAGGAGATGGATCTGGAGGACTAAAGGGGAGAGTGAGGGGGTCGAGGTCTGAAAGACTAAAGAGGAGAGTGAGGACATGGGTCTGGAGGACTAAAGGGGAGAGTGAGGGGGTCGAGGTCTGAAGGACTAAAGGGGAGAGTAAAGGGGAGAGTGGGAGGGTTCTGGAGGATCAAAGGGAAGAGTGAGGGAGGAGGAGGGGCAGGGTCTGGACACATAAAGCACAGTGAGATTAGTCTAGAATTAGTCATGTGTGATGTCACGAAGAACTTGAAACTGTAGAGGCTTCTGAGGACAAAGCAAATGTACCGAGTCTCCACTAAAATGACCCAAAAGAATGATTAAGGGCACTAGATAATACAAATACAAATCAAATACAGTTTTTGATTTGTACAAATGTTTGAATTTGCAAATATAAACGTAACACAACCTGTACACACCTGTCCCGGGCTCACACATATATCCTGGTGTGTATATGTGTGTGTGTGTGTGTGTGTGTGTGTGTGTGTGTGTCCTGGTGGGCTCACACACAGATCGATGTTTTATTTGCATATTGCTCATAAACGTTGCATTAATAGAATTGGAGCAGAAATAACAGGGTGATTATTGATCGTTTCTTATTGATTCACTTAATGTGAAACTCTGAGCATCAGCGCTTCCTATTAAACATTATATGAGTGTCTGGTGGAGGTCACAGTTTCATACTGTTAATATAATATTGCATTATCAGAGATGTCTTCTTTTTTTTGTCCAAGAAAAAGTGCAGTATACACACTCCTGGAGAGTCTGGACACTGGTGAATCTCCCTGTGTTCAGGCTCGTCCATCTATTTTCTTTTACTTTTTCCAGGGCGGTGTCTAAGAGGTAGAAGGTCTGAGCAGTTAGGCCCAGACTTCCCTCCAGCTCTTCCAGGGGGATTCAAGGACATCCCCAGGCCCGCCCAGAGACACTGTCCCTCCAGCATGTTCTGAGTCACCCTGGCTCTTCCCAACGGGACGATGACGCATGACTGGTCAATATGAAAACAAGTATGGCTGCTTATGAGGAAAAAAAGATATGATACAAAATAATGACATTTACTTTACGGCTAAATGTAAAATGTGAACCCTTTCCACTCATCTTATGTTATTATAATGTTTTAATATTCAAAATCCTGTCAGTGCTTTTATTGCTTTCACCTTTAAACTAAAGACCTTATTGTGTATTATTGTCCTGCAGTGTTTTCCACAGAACATTTGTTACTCCGGGTTTATTCGACACGTGAAAATAATCTAAAATAATCAGAATTGCCTAATGAGAACTGAACAGAATGCATGAAAGAGATGCTAAAATTCCATGAGTTTTACAAAATTGTCATTAAATTTACAAATTTCCAGGACTTTTCCAGGACTTCCATGACTGTGGGAACCCTGCTAGTTTCATATGTCACTGAAATAAACAAATGCATACTGTTGTTGTGTCCTTGAGCATGACAATTAATCCCCCTCACCCCTCCTGTCAGTCAGACTGTATAAAAGTATTTGTGTGAATATGTGTTCCCTGATGTAAAGAGCTCATCCACTGGAGGTAGAAAAGTACTGCGTAAACATGAACGTTGTGGAGCATTTCACACATTTCAGATCTGCTCTCCTGACGGTGCCGACAGTCTGTCCAAACCCACAAATTCAACTCACGCAAAAAAGAACAATCAGACAAATGCAATTCTATATTTACTGTGGCTTCTGAGTTTAAAAGACGTCCGACTCAGATCAGATCCTCGGCCGCCTTCACTGATCCCACAGAACAGAGACGTCACTTTGTGCATCTGAGGGGACAACAGGGAGTCTACAGGCTGTTTGTGCGACTAAAAGCTTCTGCCTCAGTGAAGAAGACGAGGGGGAAGAAGAGGAGAGGAAAATGATAAAGGGAGAGAGAGGAGAGAGAGGAGACACACATAAAGAACAGAGCTGTCAATGATTTGTGACACATTTGAGAGAACGAAAGAGCTGAGAAGCAGCAGAAGGTCCCAGAGGCCTGCTCCTTTATCACCACTGGAACCAATTACTCACCAGAAAAACAATAACAGTAATACTGCATTTACACTATGATATCAAAGACCATCTGATCTGCTCTGAGCTCCACATCCACAGTGATTTAAGAGAAGACTGAGGACCAGAGAACAGGACAGAGATGGTAGAAGTACATTGCAAATTTCTCTGATCTGGCCAAGATTTTCAAACTTCTATCAGGTTCTTCATCTTGTTTTCAGATCTATTTTCTGCTTGTTTGTTCTGAATTGGTTGTATAATCTTAAATATTGTCACATATATTTCTTCCATGACTCAATTTGTTAGAAAATCTGTAGCCAGTAAATGTAAAGTAAATGGTTTTCACTGCAACACTTCACTTGTTTTTAGAATCAGTGATACAGATTTACTTGATACAGACTGACTATGAACGACTCTCATGTCAGACTGATTTAATATCTAGAATTTAGCATCTGTGAATTTATTATCAGGACATTCAGACTAATCTTAAACTTGAAGTCTGTTTATCTAAATTTAAAGAGTTTTATGTAGAATTTGGCATCTGAGAACTTATTATCAGCCCATGAACACTAATCATAATCTGGTTTTAAGTCTGTTTATCTCAAATTTAGGATTTATAAATGTATTTCCAACCCATGAACACTCACCAGAGACTGATTCATTCTAGTCTAGAGGGAGTTTATTTGAAGAGAACTTGTCAAGTAAAAAGATCTTGTGGCTTGGACAGATCATTTCAACATTTTAAAGTCATTTTCTTGATAGGTTTAAGTGTTTAAAATGTTGAATTTTGGTCTTTTTTTTTTTTTTTTTGCAGTGTGCAGTTTCACAAATTCTACATTACGATTTGACTCTGGAAATGTCAGAATCATCTATTATATGTTTAATTTCTTTCATTGAGTCAACTGGTTTCCATGATCAACGTCAGTAACTTTTTGAAGCATTTCTCTCACATTGGCATGAAGATCAGTTCTTAAACATGCACTTAAGTAACTTTTCTGGAAGACAGCTCAGTCCGCCATCTGCTTGTCTCCATGGAGATGTTCCTTCTTGCCTGGAATGTTCCACAGCATGGCATTAAAGTCATCTGTCTTCTCTGTTTTCGATTACGTGGGTTTTTACTGGTAAAATATACAGTGAAACACATGGATTCTTACTGAGAACGGGCCCCCCAATCCCACTGGGGGTGTTCTACAAGTGTCTCTATTGGTTGAATGTTCAGCGGTTCCCAAAAAGATAGATGGATAGACTTGACTTACAACGGGGGAATGAAGTGGGGCCTGGAGTTACAGTCAAAACACTAGTTACATCACAAAAACACAACAACATCGAGCGCGTTGGATAATCGGTTGTGCCTGGAGACTCGTCCCACCTGGCATAATAATATTAGCTGCCATGGAGACAACCTTGATCAGGTCCCAGACAGAGTGAGCATCCACGGGTGTCAGTTGTTTAGCCTAAGCCTCTACTGGAGGCCCAGAAGATTTGCGTTGTTTGGGTTTGGGGCGAGTGGCTGCATTTCAAATCCCACGACGGCTCTCTTTAGCCATGCTGGTCTCCAAGTTTATCCACTCCTCTTTGCAGTGCTGCTAGCTTCTCCATGATGTTCTCCATATTGCGGTTTAAAGCCACAGTTCCATCCAACCTGCGGTCAATAACGACGAGCCCCCCATAATGGCCACTGTTTCAACCAGGAAGGGCAGACAAGTGGAGCAGCCGGATTTTTCAAAAAAACAGGGTCATGCCTAATCCAATCATTAAAAGTCCTGTAACCGTGGATCCAAATAGGAACATGTCTTCTATGTTCTCCACGGAAAGAGCTGCCAGACACAACATGCACCACTTCTCCAACCGTCCGTAGTGTAGCCCACAGCGGACGTCCCAGCAGAGCATTCAGGTTCCCCCAAACCCATGTTCCTCATTGAGAAGATGGTGTCAGTTGCGTTGAGAAACCAACTGATCAAATCCCTAATTAATTTTAGATTTGGAAGAGCAGAGCAGAGAGTCTCTCAAAAGCATAAGACACTGCACTAGACAAGACGAGAGGTGAAGCAGGGAAGATAAGGGCTGGAGAGGAGAGAAAAATGTGATCGCCTTTGCCAAGAGCCAGAAGGAGAAAGACTAACTGAAAAACTGTTGGCTAATGCTAGGTAGGCTGTGAGTGTAATTTGAAGTGCACAAATGGTCTCATCTGTTGTAGTTTCAGCTCTGTCAGCGTTTCTGGTCAGACTGTGTTCAAATAAAACTCAGATTAAGTCTAATTTGAGTAACAGCACTTCTAACAGAGCAGTGCTTTCAGTTAGCATCACATCTCCAGTGAATGCGGATGGAATCAGCTGTAAAGTATCAATATAAAACAGTACCTGTCATATTTCCTCATGTTGCTTTAATGCATATTTTGACTTGCAAATGTTAGTTATAAATGAAAAGAGTGATTATTATTACGTAGTGGCGAGTTTGGACAGAACGATAAAGCATCATGTGCGTCTGGATCTGCATCTGACGTGTGACTTACAGCTGCTCAGGGCTCAACATGAGAGATGAGAGCTGAACAGCCGAAAGGTCCCCCCGGCACATCCATCACCTTTACGAGCGAGCGCTGTTTGCATATTTGAGCCCCATAAGCCACATGAGTGATGGTCCATGTAATGCACCCTAATGGAGATTTATTCAGCGCTGGGCGGAGGGACTGCGTGTTCTGGCCCCGCTCCGGACCAGCTCACACTGAACACTTCCTGATTTATTTCATTTAATTAGAGCGGCCGTGTAAAGCAGCTCGCGGGGAAAGGTAAGTGTCCACACGGGCATAAATAATGCTTCCTCGGGTTTCACTGTTAAAGGGGAGAGAGTGGAGCGCTCCTGGGGTTTAGACGTGTCATCGGCTTGTTTACTGATCTCAAATACAGGATTTGTTTTGTTCACTCATGTTTAAGTAATAACTTCTGCCACACAATGTGAAGGCGGCTGTCTGTGAGGAGTTTGCATGTTCCCCCTGTGTCTGGTGGGTTTTCTCTGGGTGCTCTGGTTTCTCCCATCAATCCAGAACACACCACTGGTCAAATCTTCAAGTTAAAGTGGTCCTGACCAAGACCAGGCTGCCCTGCTCTAGTGGAGATGCCCCAGAGACACTGAAGGACACTGGGATAAAGTTTACCATAACCTTAAAGAAAATCATCATTTGCTTAGGTTTATTTGAATAAAAGAAAAAAAAAATGCTTTCATAGTTCAGGCTGAGAGTGGCACGTTGGCTGCACTTTTCGGTCGCTTTTATGTCTCAGTCAAAGATCTTGGTGCAGATTGACTGGACAGGTCAGCAGATTCTGTGTCAGGGCAGATTGAGGTGAGTAAATTCCTCTGGACAAAAGTCCCTCCTCTGTGTCCTGCAGTTCATTCTCACAGCAGCGCTCAGTAGTATTAGACTATAACGCTGAATGAAAATAGAATATAATGTAATGATTTTTTTAGTAATATGCTTTCCAGTGGAGTGATGAAATTTGTAACTGTAATTTCAAATAATTTCAGATCATTCCAACAGGAAGTGGGATAATCATTTTGGAGTTCATGAAAATTGGTTCTAATTTCTGTGCACGTGGAAGTAATGAGAGTATATGTCTGACCTGTACCTTTTAATACTGCTGTGGTGTGAGTGTGTTTTACAGTGTGTGACCATGTTTTTGTGGTCTTGGTCCAGCAGGGGAGTAAGGATGGAAATCAGCTTTGGCTACAATCCTGCATATTTACAAGTTCATATTTGTTTCTTACATTGTCTTGCCTTTTAATATGCACTGTCCCTTTAAAATGTAAAAAAAACAAACAACAAAAAAAAAAGACAAACAAACAAACATATTTTGCAACATTCTCCATGGAAATAGATACGTTTTATGCTATATTTCACTCTTTCTATAAGTAAACTCTAGAACTCACAAATCATGAACATATATTTACATATATTTCAGATCTTTTAACCCCGTACGAGCTGCAGCCTGCTCCAAAGTCCAGACTCTGGATGAAGGTCTTTATAGTCCAGGCTCTGCGGAGAAAAGACTCGCACCATCAGGATCATCTTTTAACACTTCTTAAAAAACACATTTTTATCAGGTCCAGGCTCTGCGGAGATAAGGCTCGCACCATCATCTTTTAAATCACTTCTTAAAACACATTTTTATCAGTTGACCTTCCTTTAGCTGGTTTTAGTTTCACATTATTACTTATTTGTTTTTATTCTTATTATTTATTTATTATAATTAACTGGTTTGGTTGCATCTTTGTCTATTTCTGTGTGCTGTTTTTATGCTGTTCATTGCATAACACTTCATTGCACACCTTGTTTTTAAAAGTGCAAAGATTTATTACTATTATGGACAAGAGTTTAGCAGCCAGCACCTGTATAAAATACTATGGGCCTACAGAATGTTGTGTTGTCTGAAACCAGCTCTATGGTATGAGCCGTTATATAATATTTATCTAATTGTTGTGTGGGTGTGGACCTCTGGAGTGGGCTGGATTTGTAAGACCACCAACACATGAGCAAAACACAGTAACAAGCTTTGATAAGAATAAGAATTATTATTACAGGTGAAGTATAGGCACCTTTTATGCTAAACTCCCGACGCAATCACACAGCATTGTTCAGCTCAATGTGTGTGTGTGTGTGTGCGTGTGTGTGTGTGTGTGTGTGTGTGTGTATGCTTTGATTTGCACGCTCGCCGCTGAATAATGATAAGGGTAAACAGCTCATTAGGCTAAAAGGCCCACAGGAACAATCAGAGCGGGGAAGGCTGCAGCGTCTGTACACGATGGAGAAAGATGATCCTGCTCCATATGTCAGGCTACAGGAGAATGTGAGTGTAAATAAAAGAGGTGAAAGCGCCTGTGCACCATTTGATTTTCCCTGTGCATTCGAGTAAAATGTGTCTTGTCTTGTTACAAATATACTGAAAAACTGTATTTTACACGTGGCAATAAAAATTACCTCTAAAACTGGGATATTTTCCAGAAAACAGAAGCCAGGGTATAAAAGAGTACATTTTTATAAGTCTCCTCGGAAGCTTCAAGTTTGGCAAAAATTTGAAGTTTGTGGCATATTTAGTTTTTTTGTAGCATCAGTTTAAAATCAGTTCTCAAATGTCTATCCTGTTTATTTTAATAGAGCTAAAAGAGGCGTAAAAGGGCCTGAATGTGATTTTATTTTCCATCTAGTTGAGTAAAATATTTCTTGCCCCAATTCAGATTTTGTATGAGCAGCTCCTGAGGTCAAAATGTGTCCACTGTCACTTTCAGCTTCTATTTCTTTAAGTCAGATTTAAATTATTCTCCTTC
>JACN01103219.1:0-20353 GCA_000787155.1 Scartelaos histophorus | reverse complement strand
TATTTATGTGTTTATGTGTTTATTTGACTTTAACATTGACTCCAAAATTATGTAAAAAGAAATACTAAATATACTAAAAGTAATGTTATTAAATTTTTATCAACTAAATATTGATGTCCACCATAGGTCTAGCTTACCCATAAAAGTCACCACTCAAAAAATGCAATAGATTTAGGTTTTTTTGTACAAAAATGAGAAATAAAATTATCGATTGCCCACTGACCTCAAGCCTGGATACACTGACGCCATATACCCTGACCATGAAATTGGATTTTATGACGCTTCCTCTGTCCGTTCTTTGAGGTACAGTTTCTAACCCGCTTTATAGTGAAGACTCCAAAATCATACAGAACTAAGAAAAAGACATGATGGGTGATAAGTAAAATACAAACACAACCAGGACTTGTGAAGAAGAAATGGTTTAAAGACTCTGTGCTTGAATCTTCTATATAATTATAATGTATGACATCCATGGATCATTATGTTATAATTTGGATATGTTAAATCTCCATGGTTAAAAGGTCTGAAAATAATCTAAATTACAGTTGAACTGAGTTTGTTTTTTCCTTCTATATCCACAGATGGTGCGAAGGGGGCTTAACCAGATTTCAGAACATTTTTTTTTTTCTTTTTTTTTTTTTTGCCATTTTGTTTCAAGTGTTCTCTGATTAATTTGGACCAGTGGTTCTTTTCACAAACCAAATATTTAGTAATATTTGGCCTTCCCAGTAGCATCACTAGGTTAAAGCAGGTTGAAAATGGGGTTATACTAGTTCTAAATAAGGGCTTGCTCAACATTGACTCTAAATTAAGCAGATGATTGATGTTTTACAGCATTGTGCAGATGGATCCGCAAACCACCTGAAGGAGCTCCACAGATTAAAAAACACTAATCAAGACCTCTGAATTGGCAATTTCAAACTCAGTATAATTTAACC
The DNA here is from genome assembly GCA_000787155.1 of Scartelaos histophorus. Classification (NCBI taxonomy): domain Eukaryota; kingdom Metazoa; phylum Chordata; class Actinopteri; order Gobiiformes; family Gobiidae; genus Scartelaos; species Scartelaos histophorus. Next base: position 19,415 of record JACN01103219.1, on the reverse strand, counting down.
AGTTCCCTCCACTCTCTTGGTAAATCCTCCTCGGTCCCTATATTTTGCATATTGCAGAGCTGCACATGCATGTTTGTAATTTAATCTTCCAGCTTTAATGGCCTGTGATCTCTTTACGCAGTTAGACATTATGGCTCCCTCTGGCCGTTCTTAGAGAGCAGAGCTTCTGGCCACAGCAGTATCTTAGACTGATGCTTGTCCTTCACCAAAGATGGATGAGGGGCCATACTTTCCAGCTCCATTTAAAACCCCCCACCCAGATCATCTTTCTTCTCCCTGGAGCTTCAGAGAAAACTATGAAATTCACCTTCGGCTTTGACTTTTCTGCAACCATTTTTAGCCAAATTGCCTGTGGAGAGTCATATTTACATTTGGGTTGTGCTAAACTGTGACAAATGCTATTGCTAAATACTATTTGAACCCTTCATGCACTCAGATGTAAATGTTTTATTATAATTGTGTCCAGAAATAGAGTAATGAAAATGAGTGAGTAGCATAACTTGGTTCTGCACTGTATTTTGGTTTAAAATCCAAACCATGAAAAAGCCAATGGAAAAACTCTGCAAGTGGTGGCTGGCAGGGAATGGTAATCTCCCTCTCAGGCGAGTACAGAAAGCCTAAAAAATCCACCACCTTTATTTGCTCGATCCAGTTCTGGGTTAGAAGCGAAATTGGAATAAAGTGGGTTTTCAGCAGGCAGTTGTGTTTTATGTTAATTTGATGGCACCACTGTCCAAGACCACTGCACCGAAGACTTTTTGTAGCTTAGAAAAAGTGAGATTTTGACATTCTACCATGAATGTTATGTGATGTAAATTAATCCCTATTGCTCTATTGTTGTTTTTGTTACCAGCTTAGTTCATTTGAGACAATTGCTAAGACAGTTATTTCACTTTTCACATTTTCATTCCAATACAATATCATTTTTTGAACTTATTAAAACATTTTCATTTTAATACAGATTTCTGATTTGTGTCAAGTTACAATGGTTAATTATCATGGTGGCAAAAAAAAAGTTCAACCACTTTCATGTTAAAAAGTTTTGCATCAGAATTGTGGTGAACAGCACTACACACCAGCAGACAGGTAATTTCTCTGAACACAAAGTGAAATAAAGTATTTAATGGTTGTAAACACTGAAAGTGGACCAGCTGTTAATTGTCTTTTCCAGATGCTTCACTTTGATACATATGGATTACCAATGAGCTGTGAAGAAAACACTTAAAGACACCCCTAAACCGTTAAAAAAAAAAAAACAAACAAAACATATTTATTTATTAAATAAGAGAAAAGATACTCTGCGTCATATTTAGCTTCAAACTACTTTTCATCTGCAGTCCTTGGGCACATACAGAAGACATTAAAATAGCCTATTTACATAAAAGCACCTCTAAATACAGCATTTCATCATTAGCATACAATTAAAACTGTCATTAAGACCAAGTCCCATAAATACAAAGTTTCAAATTCACCATTATCTTCTAAAAATACGAAAAATCCAATTCATTGTTCTCAATATCCTCTAAAATGTGCATGCCACTTTTAGGAGCCATAGCCGACTGCATCAGAACTATAATGTACACGTGTTTAGTAGGATTTGTGTATCATTCACCCTTCTACCCCAAGGGAGAACTTGTATTTTCTGTTCACTTCATGCTCAACTACACAGGAAAGAGAATTACCACTGCTGGACGTCAGTATTTACCTCACAATGCATAATTTACAAAGACATTTCTGCCAGTCAAGTTAGCATCATGTAATTTTTATGAGGGGGAACTCAACCTAGATCTGTTAGGAACACCATACAGGGGGATGCTAGAAATAGATTTGATCAGGTGAGGGGTCAGATGGTGTAACATGTTGCCAAGGTGAATTTGAAGGTACTATCGTCAGATTGTCCCCTCTTGGGCTCCGGGGAGAGCAGCACAGACTGACAAAGCTGATATAGAGAATAGGGTTGATATCTGATAAATAAATGCATTACTCGTAGTTCTCATACATGACATAGATTCAGTGCTATAAGTGAAATGGTTGCCAACGTTCAAAAAGACTGGAACATCATAGTTTTTTAGAATAAACTCTACCCTGACTAAGGGCATCTATGGTCATTTTTAACACTTGTATCATGTGCAGAGATTATGATTTGACTAGCATTGCATTAGTTATTTTATTATGACAAAAATACTGATTTTGATACCATTTAAAGTGTCAGTACTGATCAAAGTAAGCAATCTAGTTTTCAGTATGGGTGTGCAACAATGGATTACCACAACCTTACTTAGTACCTTACTCAGTATTTCTTATGTTGTGGTTATGTTGGGTGGATGCTTCTTCTGAACATTTTTGGTAAATTTTACTTATACAAAGTATAAGTATACAACAAATACAGTTGTTGTTTTTTTCACTGTACTAATCACAAGCAAGAAGTGGTTATCTGGGTTGAGCACTTGTGCCCTGATGAGAAAATAAAGACATTATAAACTAAATCTTTGCCGTGGGCCTTGTGGCCCTCCTCGTGCTCTGCAGACCCTCACTGGTGCATTTTGTACTGTGTAATGCTGTTTATGGTCACTGCCACCATATAGATTGCTTTTATTGAGCAGCTTTCAGTTCTGGGATCAAAGGCACAGGCAACCACAGACAATCCACAATGAGTCGTTAAATTCAAACAGCTTTAATGTTGTGGGACGGCATAAATGAAGGCACACTCAAGCAGTCTCCTGCCTCTGAAGATTGATGGCCAAAAGCTGCTGGCTCAGAGTCAGCATTTAAATGAGATAGTAAACACATCGTTTAAAGGGACTCTGCTCTAATCTAATTTTACACTATTGGCAATTTTATCATTATGAGCCGCCCGTGTTCCTTTGGTGGATGAGGCTGATAATGGTACAGCATCATAGAGCTTCTGTTCTCTAATAGACCTCAGCACCACTATTTCATAAAGTTACATTTGGAGCATGTGGCAACTTCTCACAAAGATGTAACTTGGCATCATTGAGGAGAACACAAATGACACGACTTCAGAGATAAATTCAGTCTGTGGTTTATGCTAATGTTTCCTCTGGTAAAAGGAATCCCCTCAGACCACTGTTTTATTCATAGAGGCCTGGTGCAGACGCTGTGGACTGGGTAGATGTGGCACTAGCATCATTGACACGGTTACTGTTTCAGCTGTCATCATCTCTGACAAGCTGTCGGCTCGCCCACTGTAATGGTTTTTAGATGAGCTCCTGGACAAGCCACAACATGAATATGTCATTTGTTTTATTATGACGCTATAGGTCCTGCTCAAGGTTGAACATACATTAAATGAATCATAAGTTTGCTCATCCATCGAACTGAAAATTTGATTTGTGCGAAAAGGACACAACACAATATTTTGTTCTAATGAAACCAGTTTGCCCTTTTCACAATCTGATTGGATTGCAGTTTAAAAGTTGAACATTTTGTGAAGCTTCTTAACTTTTGTGCCATCAGTTTGCATTGTAACTGATCAATCAAAGCCTGTTTTGATTAACTAAACTTTTGAAACAGTCGAGTATATTTTGTCTCTTTTTGCATAAGCAGGATAATGCATCTAATAACAATAATGGGTTTAATTATCTTCTAATGCCGAAGAGTTAACTACTCCCGTTTTAAAGCCAGCAGAACTGTGTAAGCAACATAATCTTGCTCTAAATGAAAATGTACAGCACAGAAACTAAGTGAAGGGTGAAGCAGTGTTTATTGCTACTGGGGTTTCGCTCTGATTCAAAGGAGCATTAAATTATTTTCTCATCTAGTTGTGGATTGCTTATTTAGCGATATCTCTGCCTGCAGATCTTGTGGCAATCAAAAGTGTTCTTGTGTCACGGCGGGTTTTATTGAGTTCCTTTTCTCATCTTTGGATTTCTTAGAAGAAATCGGGGCTAATATTTCAAACAGCCACATTAGTTTTCCCCCCATGCTGCAAATATAAATCTAAATTATTTCGTCCTTGTGACCATCTGTACAGATTTGTCACGGGTTTTGCTCATAATAAATCTTGGCTGGACCCCCATCCATTTTATATTTGGACAGGGGTTCAGAAAAGCACCTGTTTTGCGGAGTTATTACGACTTTTCCCCTTTGGCACGGCTACTTTTGGACGCCCTGTACGGTTCGCTGATCTGTAACAGTGGACTCGATGTCACACTCAGACGGCAGCTACATGTCAGGGTGTAATAAAAGATAGAACCATCTGACGCCCGTGGTTGTGTAGTGTCAGTGGGTGAGGCTCTGCTAATGACAGATCAGCACTGGGTCCCAAGCTGGTATCCACACAGGACCGTCCCATAAAGGAGAAGGTTTTTAGTAACAATGAAGGGTATCTTGTTCCCGTTAGATGGGATACGTTCCAAAATCAGCAGTTAAGAGTCCTATTTTATTTGTATCCCATCCACCAAGAAGTCATGCATTAAATCAAAGGTAAATGCAAAGGGCAAGGTTGGGGTGAAGTTAAACTTTACATTGCGCTCACCGTTTAGAAATGTGTCCTCTGCATTTGACCTGTTCTTTATGACCTATTCAGAGCACTATAAGAGAGGTCTGCAGTTCCCAGGGACCCATCTCCATATCTATCCATAGTTAGATTACTTTGGTGCGTTTTCATCTGAATGGGGGAAACGAAAGCCTTGGAGGAAAGTCCAGGTGGCCTTGGAGTCGAACCCAGAACCTTCTTACTGTGAGGTTAAGAGTGCGAGTCACCATGTCATTGATATGCATGTTGTATACTTTTGTAATATAAGGTAATGTGCCAAAAAGTTGAGTTAAAATCAAAGTTCAGCCTCTAAAGCAGGGGTGTCAAACATACGGCCTGGGGTCCGGATCCGGCCCTCCGAGACCTTTAATCCAGCCCTCGACTGATTTTCTACTTAAATATTAAATAAATTATTGGTAATTCTCTGCGCCGCTTAGCATGGCAGCGTCTTCAGGTCTTAACATTTGTGCAGTACGTAACTTCTCCATATCACATTTCTCCTCAAGTTTAATTTGTAACTTCTCCATATCACATTTCTCCTCAAAAGTTTAATTTGTCAACCACCATTATTTGGTTCAATAACATCGCCTAAATAAAGAGCGGTGGAACCAATAATTAAGAACACAACGCAGTCCCAGGTCAAAATACTCTGGACTCATCACTGAAGCATCGGCACAGCGAAGTGAGATTAAATTAACTGATTAATCAAACTCTATTGGATAGATTTGCGTTTCTCTGTATAAATATTTTGACTTATAGCTCTTTTTGGGGTACATATGCCACAAGTTTTCTGATCCGGCCCCTTTGGGATCAAAGTAGGTTGGATACGGCCCCTGGACCAAAATGAGTGTGACACCCCTGCTCTAAAGGGTTTGCATTAAGTTTTTACTGTTGTCAAATGATCCAGACACTGCTGGCGGGGACTGTAGTTAGCTCCAAATGGACCATCCAAGTGAAATTATTACAGTTCAGAATCTGTACAGTGTCACCAAACGTACTGCTGACTCATACTCCTCTGTTTACTGCCAGCGCTTTGTCAAGCAGAAGTGGTTTTAAAGCCCCCGAAAGTGACAGTAAACAAAACGTGCATTGCTGTCCAAGTGTAGAAAAAGCAGACTGAGATAGGCCTAACATATTTGACATGTTATCAAATAGCCTCATAAAACTTTCCACTCCAAAGCAGTTTCTCACTTTAGCATGCCAAGCTTTTTTTAATGTCAAATTTATTGTGCTTTAGCCACCGGTGTGTACAGTACATTGGGCATTACTTTTTTTAGCCAAGAAATGTTCAATAGTTTTCAGCAAATATCACAAAGGTTGAGGAGTGCGGTTTGGAGAAAAGGAGCCTATTGTTTCTGATGCCACCGTACCAGAGAGATAACCTTTTCAGTGCAGCATGTTTGTCCGTGATTGATGGCGCTTGGATTCGGTTCACACCAAGAGCCGGTGCCCACTGCTTCTTACCATCTGGACAGGTACACGACAATTGCACCTTTACTGTGATGACAAGATATGCACAAATGAAGATTAGCTAAACATTCTTGTTACTGTTATGTAATTATCAAGCATATCTCCATGTACAAATTTAAATTACTTTATTCAACCAACATTTTAGCCCTAAAACAGGTTATTTGATGTGTTTAAGATTCTTACTGGAATTAAAGTGTATTTTAAATTAAACAAACTGTAAAAATAATTAGCAGAATACAGTACTTTAGTAGTTTGTATCTATTCTAAGTCATACGTATGTTAATTATACAAGCCACTAAAACACAAATGTTATTACAAAATAAAACATTCCCCATTAATGAATTAGTATTGTGCACCAAAACATATTTTTCATCCATCACTGTAGCTTAAATACTTTAATGAACTTTTACTGTGTTAAAATGGTTGTGCACACAGCATAATTACCTTGCACTTTTTGCAATTAACATAATGTAAAATCCTAACTGCAGCTCTTTTTCTGTAGTGGTTTGCATCTATCAGTACTGAGCAGTGAAAAACCCGTTAGTTTAGCAGGTGGGGAGTCTGAACCAACCCATCAGACGAGCCACTTCTGTATAAATTGCTAACTTAATGAAGTTTTTGCTAGTCACGACGTGCTCACTATTCATTTTAGTTAGGCAGGCGGTCCTAATGTCACATCTAATCAATATTTTTCGTCACTTCTAAAAGTTAATTTGCTGTGTCCTCCATTAAAGTTTGGATTGTGGTTTGGAAAATGCGCTCAATGACAGTGTCTGCCCCCACAGCGCCCCTTATGTCCTCTGTAGAGCTCTTCTAATTGGCCCATAATTAGTAACAGTGGGTAGCTTGGGGAAATTAGCGTGTTGTTGGACCCACTATTGTGAACTGCTTCTTAAATACTGGTTTTGTTTCTGTGGGAGTTAATAGTAAATCCTTTTCCTTTGCTTTTGGTAATTTGGCTGTTTTCATTACTGCACACCAGCTTCAATTACCCTCATCGATGCTTTAATTTTCTTCCGCAAAATCCAATAAGGTTCTTTTTTCCATTGCTTTGCTTGAACTTAAGAGAAATGCAGACTATTACTGACCACATTTTCAAGTAATCTCTTTTATGGTGAAAAATATAATGAATCCAATTGAAAGTTTGTGGACCCAGTAGTGTATGGAGGCCTTCATATCTTCCAGCATGTGTTTGACAGTTGTATATTGCGTCATGGAAGGAAAGAGATGATCTGTTTTATGTTGTGTACAAAATTGTCTTGGGGGTTGTCTAAAGGGCCCATGACATTTAAAAAGAAAAGTCTGTCTCTGGATTGTCAGGGTAAAGGAGGGTCTGGTGAAAAAGTGTAACGGCGTGTATTAGTTTTTGAGATAATTTCAGCTGGCTGTCAACTGAGAATACACAGGAGAACAGGCAAGTTCAGACTGTTTAAAGTGCAATAATGGTGCCCTCTTGTGTCCAAACTGTAGCACTGCAGCTCATTCACAAAGCATAAGTGATTTAGCTTTACAGTAAATACAAAGAACAATTTAATTTGCACAACTTGATCAAACAAAAATATATTTGATCAATCTAAAATAATAAAATAATTTCATGTTTGTTTTTTTTAATTTATTCTACTATTCAACAAAAATACAATTCTAAGTTAATACCTTTTGGTTAGATACTGACCAGCAGAAGGCAGCAAATCCATGTTCAAAGTGAATGCATTGTGCACTCACCATTTGGAGAGCAAGGGTTTAGTAAACTCTTTTCTTTTGTACCCCTACGTGATAATAAAAGTTATGTTTCTAGAAATAATGTATTGAATTTCAACCAAGCAACAAAATTATCCGTTGATTTTAAATGTGTGAAACTGCTTTTCTCTCAAGCATGTGCTTCTGCTCAGTGAATAAAAAAATGTATTGTTTCTTTGCACAATCTCTATTCTTGTACACGTCATAAAAAGACCAAACAAAAAGCAAGTGGAGTCACTGTTGCTATTGCTCCCATTACTGTGTTTCATTAGAGACTCTGGTGTGGTTTGAATTAATGGGCCTGTCATTGTCAGTGTAATGTACAGGCTTTAATTCATCACTTTGTGTTGGTTTTCTGCGCTCTGGGAGAACAAGCATTAGAACATTAGTTTTATTGATCAGATGTCTGCTCTCTGGGCTTTATGTGTCAGTCTAAAAGGATCTGGTCTTTGGGCCATGCTGCGTTTATTGCCAATGATTCGAGGACAATCAAGTAACACAGCTTATGTGGACAGAACAGTTTTTTATGTGCATTTACTGGAGCTTTATTCAGTGTATAAAGATGAAAGTGAAGAGAGCTCTCTGCTGCCATCTGTTGGACAATGTAGGCACATGCAATATGTCTCTGTTGGAGAAACTGGGACATGTGTAGAAAACACTTTGTGGCTTTATTATGTTGCGTACCCATGCCTAAAAATAGCATGATTCATAAAGCAATTATCAATTCAGCACATACGCACATATTATAATGCATGGTTTATTCTTGAAGCTGCAGTATTGTACCTTTTATAGGAAATACTGTGTACTTGACTGTTGTTTTTTGCACATACAGCAATTTTGATTTTCCTTTTGTGATTATCACAACTAATTATGGCTTTCTTTTTATGCCTGAAACTGCATATTGATGAGGCTTTTTGCAGTATTTTTCATTCTTCATGAAAATTATATTGGACTAAAAGATTAGATCTACCCGTGTATTTGCAGTTGTGCTTAAGTGAGGTAGACCAAAGCATGGGGAGTGTTCAGTGGATGCTCCGTCACACACTCCCTGTCCCACAGTTTCCATACAAAGGAAAATGCTTTGTGCTTGATACTTGATAACTATTGAAATATAAAAGAAGAAAACATTTTATACTATATACACTTATACTAACTTAGCTTTGTTACAGATTAAACCCATTTTAAGTTAATTGGGAGAGGTCCACTTTTGTGTGATGTGATTTCTGTCTGAATACTTATAGAGTATGGATTAGAATCAAGGAGTGACAATCTTTTCTATGTATGTACTTGAACAAGAAGGACACTGTTTTGCAATGTAGGTTTCATAACCTCAGGTGTCATAGAACATATCTGTTCATTGTCTGAAAGTATGATTTGAGTCATTTCTGAATTTTTCTAGCATCATTTTAAATATTCTGTTACTCCAGCTAAGGTAAGGTGTACTTTATCATCCCACATAAGTTTGTCCAGCTCTTTTAACTTGTCAGACTGAATCCTTCTCTCACATCCCTCACTGCCAGACCCATTGCTCTCCTCAGCTCTTGTGTTCCTCTTGTGTTGGAGTGGTTCCCGTGGCTGTTTCTTTTGCCTTTGTTGAGTGAGTTCAGAGGACAGCAGGCCAACTTCCCACCTACAGCTCCTCCAATGAGCTCTGAGTCACCGCTCCACAGGCTTGCATAAAGCTGTGATTAACTGTAAAAAACTGCCTCGTGGAACACATTTCTGCCTGTGCCCTATCTAAGCTATGGAAGAACCGTGACCTGTGTTGGTTGTTGAGCTAGAAGTGAATATTTGTTTTCACTGGAAAGGTAAACTGTGCAAGACTGATTTTGGTAATGTGGAAAGCAATTCACACATAGTAAAGGATAGTAGAGAATGTTGGAGTACTGCCTTTGGCTTGTTTACAGCTGTCAAAACAATTACTGTATATACTGTTGAATATAAATGAGCAAAAGAACATGCATTTTTAGGAATCAATATTTATTGAACACTGGCCCATCAAAAGAAGCTATAAGAAGCCGTAAATGGGCCCCCTCAAATATAAATTAATAGTAAAGAGGGTCCAATTCTGGGACCACTTTTCTCCTGCTGTCTACTTTCATATTTGTACAGTAACAAATCTTTCTTTTGCACTAGCAGCAGCAGCAACAAGTGTCTGTGGTACATTAACATTGAATAATGTGTCTATGACTCATAAAATAAAATATTCAGTGACATAATGACATCTTTTAATATTATTGTTTATTGTGGAAGTTGGCGAGTGAGTGAGTCATTTTAAGATTATGTTTGTATGTGAAAGGGCAGATTAAACTCATGATCACATATTGTACTCCTATGTAGGTTTAGTCTCGGTCAGATGCAGATACGTAATGAAGAGCTTTTGTCACTACCACGACTGCAGATAGTGAAATCCTCATTCTCCACTCCGGCTTCTATACATCCGCAGGCTCCTACTGCTAGACATGTATTTTTCAAATCTCTTCTTTGTCTTCACACATGGACAGCACCATGACAACCTGCCCTCCCATGACGATCACTACATTGTGCACTGAACTCCACCGGCTATGTGCTTCTGCAAAACCTGATTCTGTCCGCTGTTCTGAACACAGATGGGTCTGAGCACACTTGGAGAATTTAAACTTTAACTGAAAGTACTGGGGCGATGTTAAAAGCTGCTCCTGCTCCCATTTAAAACCTAAAATATACAGTTACATTTGAATTTATTATAGTATGAAATGCCCCTGTTTATTTATGTATCAGAAGGACTAGTTTTGGTGTCTTTTATTTCCACTTTTTATAATGACAAGGCAAATGTCCATAGATTTGTTGGCTGCTGTATCTTACCCACATCTGAACAACTTCCATCCATGCACAACATGCAGGTTTCTGTAGTTTGAAGATGTGCTAAATATTATGTCATTCATTTTAGAAGCTGTCTGTCATACAGGCTGCAGTAATTTATTCTCTATAAACTAAAAATTAGAACAATACTCTGTTACAGTCTACACACTATTCAGTTAAATGTATAACAACATTTTAAGTGTAAGAAATTGTGAGGTATAGATCAAACATAAATAATGTATTCCTTGTTAACTGCAGAAAAGTGCATTAAAAATGATTCCATGTACTGTAATGCCGTGTAACATGCCATCCTCTGCAGTGTAGCATCTCTAATATTTATATCACTGCAGCAGTACATGTCATATGGTCTTCCATATTGATGCATTTACCTGCGTTGCACACTAGTCTACTCTAGTGGGGAAAGGTTCAGTGGGCAAAGGAAATCTTGCAGAAATCTGTGTGATCCTGTCTGAATGGAAATCAGCTTCTGTCACAGTCAGCTGGAGCAGTGAGTGAGGCAACACTATATGATGAATACTATGAACACAATACTGTGATCTCATTGTTACTCATGTGGATAAAAAGGATTGACTATCCAGAATAAAATTAATTGAATACTATTTTATGGTTGTTGTGCTGTAGACAGATGCCCACCAACCCATAAAGTTGATGGTTTAATTCTCTGTCACAGGTTGAATGATGAGCAAAGAGCCAAACTGAAGAGCTTTTCCCACGTCCTCTGTGTAGTCTGTCTAATTGATTGGCAGAACATGCATTTATTCAATCAAGTATTTCTTTAGCTTACTACATCCCTAATTTGATCATTACTTTGTTACTATGACAACAGTTTTTTCATATTATTATTATTTAATGCTCGTCCAGATGCTCAAAGTTGATTTACAATTTTGTGCATTATGCATTGAGGCATTGCATTCTGTGGTGGTAAGCTACAATTGCACCGCCTTAACCTTCACAATAAACCCATCCCTGGAAGACTCATGGAAGTGTCTTGCTTAAGGACACAGCAACAGTTTGCAACTTTGCATAGGAGCCACTGCTGACCCACTGTGGCACCTGCATTCCAAACAGTCTCCCATCGAAGTACAACCCAGGCCCTACCTTTCTGCTAAGCTTCCAAGATCAGACGAGCTCGACAATGAAATTTGGCCACACATTGACATTCATTGTTCAACATGATCTACTTTTTCATTACTAGATGCAAACCATGTGTAGTTGTCTTTAGTGTGTTTATTATATTTTATGATTGATTTTATTGTATAAACCAGTGGGCTATGAGTCCACACTGGCTTTCTCTGTTGTTGTTGTTTCCCCCTAAGGTCTTATTCAAGGTTAGACTCCCCATTATAATGCAGGTGACAATGAACTCACTTCACCCTCTGCAGCCTGGCCTCTTCTCTGTGCAGCCAATTACAAAGGGCTCACTGCTGTGGTACTGTTGTTGTTGATTTGAACTTCCCTAACCTTCACAATAACCCCATGTGGAGTGTTTATCTGTTTATACAAATGCAGGACCATGAATATAATGGAGAGACGTGTCAACTTGCTCTTTTGCCTCACCTTTTGAGTGACATGGGTAGGAGGAAGTCTGCAGGAAGCAGGTTAATGGAGTGGGTGAAAATTGGCTCTTGATTGCAGTGTTTGGCTGTTCCGGTTTTGAATTGGGCCGTTGTCACAGTTTGTAAAATGAACAGAGCGTGGGCAGCACTGTGAGCGGAAATGTTTTTCTTTCTGTCTCGCCTTTTCATATGTCACATCAGGCCAACAAACGCTGTAATAGATTTGTCTCATTCTGAGTCTTATGTGACAACCAAAAAATGAGCCACTGTCACAATGGAATCGAACTATCTGTTTGAATTGAATTACTTTCAGGTGCACAAGGATGTAAGGATGTCAAAAATCAAAAATCAGATCAAAAAGTCACATGGGCTTGTATATTTCCATTTAATGTCTTTGCCATGTGTGATGGACTGAATGTTATTGTGCCTATGTCCTGTTTTTTGTCTTGCCATCAACCTGCCAGTTGGAGTAAATGTGAGAAAATTAGCCTGCACGACAAACCCTGGCACATTTAAATTAATATTAACATAATTAAACATAAACATGGACCACTGGGCAAATTTACACAGGCAAGAGACATTAACACATGGTACTATAAATGTACAACAGTTTATTTTTATTTATTATTCTGAGAGTAGAGTCTATTTTCTAGTATCAAAATTGAGTTGAGAAGACTATGTAACTTTGCACAGCCTTTTTGTTTCTGTGTCCTCTTATTGCTCTGCCTTCATTAATCCAGAGAATGGAATTATCTATCACCTCTCCCAAAGATCTGATCTGTAATCTCTCTGTGGATAGAGATATGTTTAATGCCATACTGTGAAACATTTCAGGCAATGCAATGACATCTCTGTGGAGATAAGCAGGTGACAAAATTTGTTCTTATTGTGTATGTATTATGTTCTTATTTTGTATATCTTAATAAACTTATAATTTAGATTCCCACTAACATGTTCTTGCATTGTTGTATTTCTTTCTTTCGTAATATTTCTGGAAGTCTTTTAAGGTTCTCTCAATAAACTGGTCACATAGAACATAAGCAGAGGACGGACCAAAGCCTTTCCCCTACCTGCAGGTGTGAAAGCGAAGCACTGTTGCATGGACACAGCAGTATGAGCAATCCAGAATACAAAATACACCTGTATCCTTCACATACAAGCTAGAGCCATTTCTGCTTCTTTCTGGGCATGAGCAGCATGTCTATTCTTATTATGACCAGAGGCATTTAAACGAGATGCTTTTTCTCAAACAGCACTTTTTATTTAGCACAGTCTGAATAAAACATAACCTCAACTTATTACGTATTTTGAAACTTTCATAACCTGCCTAAGTGAGCTCAAACTTATTCATTCATTAGAAAAGCAAATTGACAATTTCTGCACTGCTTTTGATTCCGACTCATTAATTTCCCAAGTGTTTGCACAAGAAAATTTGCCAAGCTGTAAAAATGCTGCAAGAGATCCTCCTATATGCATAATTCTGTATACAAATGAGATACTTGTGCTTGTATTGGGGATTTAATACGGGTGAATAAATGTACAGTAATTCAGTATTTCCTGTACTCACTGGTCACATCGCTGCTTCTTACTCAGAGTGGTGAACAGCCTGCCTTTTTCCCATCTCTCTCTCAGCAGGGGATGTAGTTAAAGGCAGCTCCTGGAGGAACTAATGCTTATGTAGTGGTCTCTCTCTCTCTCTCTCACCTTCTCCACTCCGTCCCTCCCTAACTAGGACTCTATAGAAAAGACCATTCTCCACTCCACTACTCTGCTTTTTCTGCAGCGCCTGATATAATGCATGCTCAACCGGTTCAAAATCTGTAATTGGAAGAACAAGTAGCGCGCCCTCACTTTGGAACGGGAAGGAGGGGGCTGGAGCTGCGCGTCAAAAATTCAAAACTGCCCGTCTCTTCCCTCCCACTTGTGATCGACGCGCTGCCCACCTCAAAAAACCAAGTTCGGATCGTTTTGCGTTATATGGACATCGGAGCTGGTGGAAGAAGAAGACGATTTTGACTGCAGCCTTGGCTCTTGCTCTACGCCAACTGTGAGAGTGCAACAGTGAGAAATCTAGCAGGACTTCCAGATCAGAAAGCGAGAAAGTCTGGAGCGGCAGCATGGGCGCACTGATGGTCATCTTCTCCCTGCAGACCAAACAGAGACGCAAGCCAGCAGGTAGGCGCAAGAAGGGACCAAGACATTTTAATAATTTTAGATTTCATAGATTTTTTGGGAAGTTTTTGGACAAGCGCTGTCGTTCATCTGATTTAGGATGACAGATTGGTACAAATTTGAAATAAAATCACAACATACAACAGATTATAATTCCCATTTCTGTAGTGTTTTAATCATTTTACTAGTGGACTTATTAGATTATTAGTATTATAAGGATTAATTTGTTCAAAAGCAGAAAGAACAATGTATGGAGTGAGTTAGCTGGACTGGTGGGACTTTAATTTACCAAAACTTATCTGTATATAAATTTTTATTCAAGGTTCTTTATGGTTTTGAGTGCTTTTTGAGTGCCACGCCCCCTTTTCCCTTTTCAGTGGTTAATTGCTGCATAGGACGTATCTTTAGTTGTCTGATCATTAGTTATGTGAATTCACGTCCACAGTACAGCCGTAGAAAGTAGAATTCAAACTAAGCTGACAAACCATGTTCACAATAGGGAAAAATTGTACTTTATGAATTACCTATTTTCTTTTTGTTTTGTGGCACAGAACTGAATGTTTCTGTGTGAATAGAATAAAATAAATTGATGGTTTTATAATAGAAAAATGTGCAAGACTTTCTATTATTATTTTTCTTCACAAAATCACCACAAAGGTTTTTATGTTTTCTCTGTAAAAAGAAGAAAAAAAACCAACATATTTTTGATCGATGACAGATTTTATATTCTAAAAGGTGTAAATTACCTATGTGCAGAAGAATATTTGATTGTCACTGCTGTCTTCCCTTTCCAATTTGCTTGCCAGTGGATTTAAATGAGGTTTTGATAATTGGTTGCTGCAGGTGGACATTTTGCTGCTTTGTGAGCTTTCCAAAACCATGGCTGACAGCAGCTGTCGATCCTGTTTTCAATGTGAATTCATAATACATCTGTAGTTTTGTGGTCGCAAATGTTACTTTTGTTCTTTCTTTTTAGTTTTCAGAAATCTTTTGACATCTGCACACTGTCCTCACTTGTGAATTCAACAGTCCCTGAAATTGACTTTAAAATTGCAGCATTGAAGAGGAGCGTGTTCTTTTAAATGAGCACATATTAGAGCGTTTTCTTTTTAGGCTTCAAAGACATTACCTAGTGTCTTGTCTCATTTGAATTCATGTTGCTATACCTCACTAGTGCATAAAATTGACTTCAAATTTTCTACCTTTACCAAATAGTGGGGCGTAGTAGACTAACTCGCATGACTTTTTCCATTTGCACTCTCCAATATTGGTTTTCCAGTTACAGTTCGCAGATCACACCGCATTGACTCAGTGCCAGCCGAGTTGCTCTGGCTTATGTTACTCGAATGTCTGACCTCCTATAATGTGTTGATCAACGCTTGTCACAGCAACAAAAGCTAAGAAAGTCTAGTGGTTATTAAAGAACAATTAAATATTTAGTGGATGGCCGGCTGGCGGGAAAAGCTGTCAAGGGTTATATTTAGTGGTGTAGCTGAATAGATGACACTTAAAGAGCACTAAGTCATGTTTCACTGGGGTATTGTCTGAGTAAAATGAATGGGGACCCTATGTAACTCTCTGAAGCAATAGATCAGACCAGGCAGATGTGCGCAAGCTAAGCACTTTCACTGGAGGATAGCAACATGGGACATAGTAGATCAGGTGTTACACATGTGTTTACTGTGCCAATTTTTCAAGATATGGCAGGTAAATATGGTCAGAGCGTCAGAGTAAATCACATTTATTTCTATAATATTTCTGCAAACCACAAAATATCTTGCTTTACTGTCTGCTGAACTTGCTACGGTATTAGTTTAGCAGTTCATATTTTAGTGTCCCCTGAAAGTTAATGGACTGTGATAAAGGTTATTAGTTTATGTAAAATTTGCCCATTTAATTCCAATAGCAATGCTCGTCAGAAAAATCCGTCAGTTTTTAGAATACATTAATCAGATAAATGATCAGCCTCATTATAGTGTTTCCTTATCAAAAACCCCTAGAGTAGTTTGTTGTTTCATTGTGCATGCTTAATTAATCTTGCAGACTAGACCAGTCTCTGTTTGCAAACACATTTTTACCACTTGTTGTCTTCATGTAGTAATCAGGGCTGCTCTTCTGATACCTTTAGGCTATAAGCTGGCAATGACAGAACACATTTTGCATTGCTAAGAGTGCTATGTTTTGTCTGCAGTGGTTTGTCTTTCAGTTCTATGCTGATTTGGGCTGGTGAATTATAACAAATATACAAGCGTTTAATTATACAATGAATACCTATTGTAGAATACAATCTAATGCATGTAAAGATCCCACAATGGGTACAGGTCTGACCTGTATCTTGACCTGGTGGCATCACCTCCTTGTCCCCGAGGCCATAGAGAATTTATATCCATACTCTAGAGAATTCTCTGCAAAGCAATAACATCTCCATGGAGAAATGTTGTGGACCCTCCAGCAAAAAAGTTTCATTGTGCACCTTTGTACAGCCTTTACCACAAAATGGACGCAACAAAACACTACAAATTTCGATCAGTCTTGCCCTCTCCACAGCCCACACAAATGCGCTCTATTCATTTTGGTCTGCACTTACAGACACGACAAGAGACGGTGGTCTCGGTGGTTTACACGCTTTTCAGTCCGCAACCTTTTTCAAACCTTGCTGAATGCAGAGAGCTTGACTAGTGTCACTCCATTGGCATTGGTTGGCGTTCATTGGCATTGGCGTGTTCCACTCAGTGAAAATCTCTGCTTATTTGTGCTGTTAAGAGCTGTTAGAGAGAGTGGAGAGTTTGTGTAGGCGGGAATAGGACCACTCAAATGAAAAAAAAACATTAACTATGACTCAGACAACCACCTGGTAAATTATGTTGCAGCTGCGGATCCTGCAAATGTGTTTAAATTATTAGGAAATTAAAACATAACATTAGCCATTTGGTAGTGGATGTTGTCAGCATGAGTGTGAAGTCCACAGTGAGAGTTGTTGTTTTTTACCGAAACATAAGATGCGAAAGAGACATCCAGTGTAGATCTTGATGTTGGCCATGAATCCAAGCCTTCTGGTGTTTACAGAACTATGGCCCACTACAGGGAGAGCAGCTGTCAGTTTAAGGCTAACCATAGCACCAGTCTACATGAGCGCGTTGAGTACACATTTGAAGTACAGAGCATGGAGAACAAGAGAGAAGTGGCCGATAAAACCACTACCTGCAAGGCTAGCGTAATATGTAAATAACTATTTTTCTGAAATAAAAATCGCATCCTTTGATTTTTGATGCCAGGCCATTCTAGCAGTGACATAACCACAGACTGTGTTCACTACACACCTAATGTACAAACATGCAAAAATTGTATTCAAGTATAAGTATTTCAGAATAATAATACTCATGTAGAAATGCAAAGTAGTTATCCAAGAAATGACTCAAGTATAAGTACAGATTTTTTTGAAAACTAAAATAGGTTTTATTTTTTTTTATTTTTTTTTCCAAAGTTAGGCAAAACGTATTCTGTCTGAAAACTACATAAGTTATTCAAGTAAATGTACTTCTGTACTATTGAGTAATCGCTAAATGTGTAACTAGGGACACCCAGTGTATACTCTATGTAACTACCAGTACTGACAACTTAATAATGCTGTGTTTACAGTATCGGTTTGTAATATTTTCTGTCACCAAATATAAGTAATAAGTTACAATATAATATTAAAGGCTAATCACAGTCCAGGTAGGGCATCCAGAGTAACACAAATCTTTAATCAAATTACAGTAGCAAAACTGTCATTGCAGTTAAATGCATCGACTCAGCAAACCAAGAAATGCCTTCAAATTATGAATTTCAGCTATTTTCAACTAATGATTGTATTTATAAAGGTTTCAAGTTTGCTTTCTGGACCAGAGGATAATACACAGTAGATAGAACACAGTGGTGCTCTTTGGGGAAGGGAAGTCAAAGTTCAAAGATGCAAAAACCTCAAGGCACTCACTGGTTAAAATAAAATACCTTTATTAATTTACCTCATGTTAATAACTGGATTTGTCTACAAAATCAAACGTTGGGAATATATCTGTGCCCTGAATACATATGAGGTTGAGATCAATACTAGTACTTTGCATTTGTTCAAAGTCAAGATCTTCATGTAAAAATATGCGGCGTACAGTCAAGCTCTCTGATTTTATCCTCTGACACTAACCAAGTGAGACATGCTGCCCGCTTCACAGCCCCACTCGTCTTGTTTGGACGTGTGGATGAGCAGTGCAGTGTGTGAACGATGGAGAGAACACTGGAGCTTGCTGCCACTTTAGTATTCCTCCTCCATCTCTCCACAGGTAGCAGTCTATTGAGCCCTTTCACGGCTTTAAGTAGATAATAATGAGAAGTCCTTGAACGCCACTGAAGCTCGCTGGTCATTTGTAAAGGTTTCATGGTTTTCTACACTTTGCCTTGTGAATGCTGAGCTGAGAAGGGAAAGGATCTGATTGGAAAAAGTCACTTACTTTTGGAAGCTTGTGCAGAAATTTTAAGTAGTTGAGTTTTGCAGTGTTATCTGCTTTTGTGTGGTAGAGGACAAGGCAAGGTCTTGTTATTACTTTGCTGGGAGCCACAGTGGAGCAGAAACTGTTGTTGTGTCCTTAGGCAAAGCACATTGACTAGTATGAAAATGGTATTGTTAGTACAGTTTTTAAATACATTTTTATCTACCCTATTTAATGCAAACCCTTATTTTTATTTTATCATTGTATATTATTATTATTTTTTTTATGATGTACCATGATGCAAAAGGAAGTTCCTAGTTTGTGAATTTTATTAACAGGCAATGGCAATAAAAATTTATTCTGATTCCCAATAAGCTACAGTTCACTGGACTTGTTTTAAACGGGACATATTGTTCAAATACTAAAATTGTATCTCCTCATTATTAATTTGCTCAGAGTTGTATTTTGATTGATTCATGCATGTTGAATAATCCTATTTTCACCTATCCCCACCTACTTATCTGCACTCAGTTATGATTATCAAACAGTTAGACTCGGATCAGATAGGGTTAAATAATTATGGTCAGCGCAGTTTGCAATTAACATGTGAAATAATGTTCTACATAAGTTATAATTTAATACTAAATACCTGAG
>KN499557.1:529-19193 GCA_000787155.1 Scartelaos histophorus | reverse complement strand
CAGCGTGTCCAAGGCTCTTGTATAAAATAACGCCATTGAGTTTTCCATGTTTCTCTTGAAAGAACACACTGTACACTCGCACTAGCTCCACACATTCTCACGTACACTTTCACCACCGCCGCTGCTGCTCTGTCAATCCTTTGTGAATTCCATTGGACAGCCTCAGAAAGGACACCTCGCCTTTGTTTGCATTGCCAAGGCTGCAGTGTTTGTGGCTATGTGCAGAGAATTAGCCGTTTGAATGGCTGAATCACCGCCCGCCTCCAGCTATATATACAGTAGCGGAGGTAAACAGGACCCACCTTGCCATGTATGCAACTTTTCCTGCTCGGCCAATCGCGAAGAGAAAGCAAAGCAAATACGCGCCGACTGACTGACAGGTACATTTTACTGTGTCAGTGTGGTGACCGTCCCATTTCTTTTCTAACTAGAGCGGCGTAATTGTTGAAATATACGTGATTTTTTTTTTGGTTAAGTTTTATATTTCAGATTTATTTTGAAAAGTAGGATGATGCGTTCAGTTGCACATTGTAAACAAGAGCGTTTGAGAGAAGATTTGAAGATATGACATGTTTTTTCTTTATTCAGAAAATAATGTTTTGCTAAATTTCTAATTGCTTTGACCGTGGTTCAAAATTTTCAATAAAAATACGACAAAATGGGGTGCGTTTTGCAGACTTTTTAACTATCTGAATAATGTTAATACAGATTTTCGATTCCGATACAGATTCCAATACTAAACCCAGCATTTATTTTGTTAAAACGTGAATAAAATAAAACAGAACTGATCCAAATGTGTTATGGAGCTGATATTTATCCCTCAGGTAACAACAGAACAACTTTATGTCAATAAATGGTAACGTTATGAGCGACTAAAACCCTTAAAATAGTCTTATTACGTAACCGGGATATCGACAGAACCGATATTTTGAAGCCGATATCCAATCCTTCAAATTTTTCAGTATCGACACCCAATATCCTAAACTATTGTATGATATTAGATTGACGCACCCCTAATTTTTATTCATTCGCGATGGACACTCTCCAAATCGCTCAGTACGATGTTTTCACGATACGCATCTCGCCGTACGATATTTACTGCGATATTATGTGGGGCTTTTCTGTCGTAATCCAAATAATTAAGCTTCAAAGATGTTTAATAAGTTATTTCATCATGTACTGTAGCTTGGACTGAAGCAGAGCAAAGGATCATGGTATTTGTAGTTCTCGATTCGATAAATTGCGCGACTTTGGACGGTACGAAATCGCGATATTTCGGTTATTACAGTTCAAGCTTTAATAATCTTACAAAAAAATGAATGAACGTAGCACAAAATCTGCATAGCTTGTAAAACTATGCCGTAAAAAGCCCGGATATAAGAAGACTTCACATGATACACATCTCGCCGTACGATATTTACTGCGATATTATGTGCGGCTTTTCTGTTATTATCCAAATAATTAAGCTTCAAAGATGTTTAATAAGTTATTTCATCATGTATAGTAGCTTGGGCTGAAGCAGAGCAAAGGATCACGGTATTTGTAGTTCTCGATTCGATATATTGCGCGACTATGGACGGTACGAGATCGCGATATTTCGGTTCAACCTTTAATAACCTTACAAAAAAAATGAATGAACGTAACACGAAATCTGCATAGCTTGTAAAACTATGCCGTAAAAAGCCCGGGTATAAGAAGACTTCACATGAAAGCGACTAGAGTGGAATTAGCGGCTGAATAACGGCGTATTCGAAAAGGCATTAGCGGAGTATATGCGGGGCTTAATTGAAGAGAAACGCACCACTTCTCGGCATCGCGGAGGCTAAAAAGCATTACAGTGCTATGTAATTGAATCGAGCCAGGAGGAAATCTAGTTATTCTAAAGTGGTCAGTGACAAAAGTGCTTTTCATTATGTTCAGCGTTGAGCCTATGCGATCGCTTGTCAAGGATGTTGTTGAATAGCGGAAACCGGGTCAAAGGAAAGACGCTGAATGGGTATAGAAAAGGTTGGAAATGTCAATTCTATACGTGAAACGGGTCTGAGCGTATACAAACCCTTCCTGGGACATCAAAACTGTCATGTATAGTAACTTAATAGCTCAGTATGTCGCTGTAGAACTAGAAGATGCTTTAATAATAATGTTGCTTTGCGCGTCAGTGGATAGAAAAGCCACAAATCAGATTTTTCTGATTGATTTCATTGTATTTTGCCGTGAAATATCCAAAAGGCAAACGCAGAAATGTTGAACCTGATCATTTATATTACTTACTAGCCCCAATAACTATTTATTCCAATCATTTATATTACTTACTAGCCCCAATAACTCAATTTATTCCATATTTATTACCATATTCATTCTAGCTGTGTCAAAATAAAGATATAAAAGGATCAAATACAACAACGGTATTTAAAAAAAACACATAAAATCTAGTGAAATGTTTATGTATGCAAAAGAAAATGAAGTAATTGTGCATAAAAGTGAAGATTTTTGATTGAATTGGATGGAAAGAGCGCAAATAAATAAGATTACGCTTGTTTCTGCTCCTTTTTATTCATTTCTTGTATGTTTGATGTGACACTGTTAAGGATTTTTGTACTTAATGAATAAAATAAACCAAAAAAATAAAAAGTCATCCAAAATCCAGCATTAGAAACGGACTAAAACGTGTCTTTGTATTGTGTTTATGTATTAATTGAGGTTTAAATGTCAAATATAATGTGAACAGACTGTAAAATGACCCACAAATGTGCAAAAAAAAATATATATTTTTTTACAACATACTTTCCATTAGCCTATTTTTATTTTCCTTATCTAGGATTTTGAGCTGACTGTTTGTTTGGGTAAACAAATTTGTAGTAAAACATCGATAAAAATTGTATATTTGGGGAAAAAAATGTAAATCTGATCTAGATATCGCCCAAAAAACCCAGCATTAGAAACGGACTAAAACGTGTCTTTGTATTGCGTTTATGTATTCATTGAGGTTTAAATGTCAAATACAATGTGAACAGACTGTAAAATTACCCACAAAGGTGCAGAAATATAATAGTGTACAACATAATTTCCATTAGCCTATTTTAATTTTCCGTTTTTGAGCCGAATTTTACTTGAAAATTGCACCAAACGTTCAAATATTTCAACTACACTCACAATATTATCCATAATTCATGCCTAAATGTGTAATATTTTCAAATTTTGGAAATGCCTTCACATACTTTCAGACACAAAGTGAAAAGATAGTTCATGGGTGGTGCCGGTGCGATTCTGAGTCAGCCAGGAAGCGCAAAGGAAGCCGGGGATGGGAGGGGCCGGAACGGGACGTCACAAGTGCTTCAGCTCAAAGTCGAGACCTTTTCAGTCGGAACAGGCAGAGCTCCAGAACGGCTGACTCACTCCTTTTAACCCTTACTGTAAGCGCACACCAGCACGCTAATAAATATAACGCCGCATATCATTGACTCGCGCGCTAACTGTGGCAAACCGAGCATTGTAATTACCCTACATCAGCAGGGCCACATCTGCCCCATTCACTCGACTCAGATGCTGATTTCACTCTTTTCACCCCTTCATTACGCTCCTTAATAGTCAATCTCCATGGTATTTTTCTCCCCACTGTTATTGCTGTTTTGCTCTGGAATATGATTATATGTTTCTTCTTTTGCTGATTCAGATCGACTGTGTTTGGATTGGATCATAACTCGGAGCTAACCTCATAGTTTCGGCCCCATCTCCTGCTATGAAGGAAGTCTGAGTTTGCTTGTTGTTTTTGCTGAGTCTTGCCAAAAGTGCCATCCTCTCCGCTACGTCCAACCTTAAGAGTTTATTCCAGGGCTGCGTAATATATTGCAAATGAAATGGCGATTCCACAATTATCCAATCCCAAAAGTCGACAGCTGCTTAGGTAACAGTTCTCTGAAAAGAACAAAATATCTTGTCTTTTTAAAGGAAAATGTGTCCAAAAAAAACTTAAAATGCACAAACACCGTATTAAAACTGGGACTATACTCGGACTAAACCCTAAACCTGAACTAGACCAGGACTAGACATGGACTAGACACGGACTAGACCAGGACTAAACCAGGACTAAACCAAGACTAAACCAGGACTAGACCAGGACTAGACCAGGACTAAACCAGGACTAAACCAGGACTAGACATGGACTAGACATGGACTAGACATGGACTAGACCAGGACTAAACCAGGACTAGACATGGACTAGACCAGGACTAGACCAGGACTAGACCAGAACCAAGTCAACATTAGATATAAACCAGTTTCAAACCAGGATGTAAGTGTAAACGCAGTTCATATTAGGATTATAAAACGTATTGAAAATCAAATCCTAACCAGTACTAAAACTAATATTAAATAAGCAACTATCAGTACTGAAAAAATAGTCTTTTCAGAGCTAGTATATTGTCTAAAAAGAGTTTTAAAAATTCTAATTTGGGCATCAACATCAGTATGAAGTTCTCAAGTATTGAAATTGAGTTTGAAATTGTCGCGTCCTGACCAGACCCACACCAGAGAATACTGTTTTTCTCTCAAATAATAATGCTCTTGGGTTCATTTATAATCTACTCTCTGAACAGAATCCTGCTTTTTAAACCTGTAAATCTAATCACAATAGTTCACAATTCCATGTATTTCCAGGATCCACTACTTACTGCTCTTCAGTTATTGGATTGAGAAGGTTTGGCTTGGGAAGAGTTATTTTACTGGTTTGGACCGGCGCACTCTGACCATCATCTATGTGTGTGGGCTGCGTAAAACACTGTACCGCTCGCTAAAAGCTGCTATAGAAGAATCTAGATTGCCCCCATCTTGGCATTGGTCATAGAGGAAAACCGTGGGATTGCTTTTCCTTTCGATGTATTCAGTTATTATTGCTTGGGCTGCCATGGATGTTATTGCTCTTTTCTTCTCTCAATATTGGTCCATCCCCCGTCTTTATTGCCGCTACTTTAGCCTTTTTCTTCCTCGCCATTCGTAGCTCTCACTCTTGCGCAGCGTGATCCAGACCCTCATGATTTTAACAATAAAACAGATGCTAATTTGGATCTCGGTATGAGCTGTGGAGAGGCTTTGATCAAACTGAAAAGGCCACGAAGAAACGGCGCATTTGGACTTGACTGGAGGAGGTCTGGTCGCAGACTTTGGTGAAGCGGTATTAAAGCTGTCCAAGAGTGCACTTTTTAAGATGAACTTACTCCAGCTGAAATGACTGAAATTAATCAAAATAGCAATTTGAATGGTCGTGATTAGCAAAGCATTTGGTAATATTATGTCCTCTATGGTGACAGATGTATAAAACCTAATAACCCTGTAGTTTAGGCCTGGACAAACACTGAAGTATATGCTACATACACTGTACTGCGTTCATTTACAAGTATAATATTTTCATATGTGCCCCAAATGTAAATCCTTGTAGTAACTTGAAAATGAAAGGTGCACTATAACTTACTTGTGGCTTCTTGTTTCTATGGTGATGTTCTTCCTGGAATGGTCCACAGTATGACATTAAATGTGTCTACCTACTAATTATTCAATTGCAAGTATTTTTACTGCGTAGCCCTTTAAAAAACATGCTTTCTTACTGCGAGGTGTTGCCTAGAGATATATACAACGGGTCGTATATCATGCTGAGATTTGCACTTTTTAGCGTTTTGGCTGTCGGCCTTAAATCTCCTGCAGGGGATGAGATTTTGTTTGGGTCAAGCTTCATTTGAACACTTTAGTGAGAAGAGTACACTTCCCAAAAAGTGACTACGCATCACTCTTATGCAATTTGTAGTAGAACAAGGCGGTGGATGAGTTTGTAATCGATAAAAAATAGATACTAAACTAAAATCTGATCTAGATATCGGCCAAAAATTCTAAACCCACATGACTGAAATGAAATGCACTGATTTGAAATGTTTTAAAGTAATTATCTGTGTTGATCTGGAAAAGGAAAGAGCTCAAATAACATAACATTACTCTTGTTTCTGCTTCTTTTTATTCATATCTTGCTGTAGAACTAGAAGATGTTTTAATAATAATGTTGCTTTGCGCGTCAGTGGATAGAAAAGTCACAAATCAGATTTTTCTGATTGATTTCATTGTATTTTGCCATGAAATATCCAAAAGGTAAATGCAGAAATATTGATCCTGTCTGATTGATTTCATTGTATTTTGCCGTGAAATATCCAAAAGGCAAACGCAGAAATGTTGAACCTGATCATTTATATTACTTACTAGCCCCAATAACTCAATTTATTCTATATTTATTACCATATTCATTCTAGCTGTGTCAAAATAAAGATATAAAAGGATCAAATACAACAATGGTATTTAAAAAAAAACACATAAAATCCAGCGCAATGTGTATGTATGAAAAAGAAAATAAAGTAATTGTGCATAAAAATGAAGATTTTTGATTGCAATTGATTCATAATTGTGACTATGCGTTGATCTGGAAAAGGAAAGAGCTCAAATAACTTAACATTACTCTTGTTTCTACGTTTGTATGTTTGATGTGACACTGTTAAAGTTTTTTATGAATGACGTAAACCAAAAAATAAAAAGTCATCCGAAACCCAGCATTAGAAACGGACTAAAAAGTGTCTTTGTATTGCGTTTATGTATTAACTGAGGTTTAAATATCAAAAAAAAGTGATCAGACTGTAAAATTACCCATAAATGTGCAAAAATATAATGGTGTATTTTTATTTTTTACAACATACTTTCCATTAGCCTATTTTTATTTTCCTTATCCAGGATTTTGAGCTGACTTTTTGTTCTTCTTATCCAATTTGTAGTAAAACAAGGTGGTAGATGAGTTTGTAATTGATAAAAATTGTATATTGGGGGGAAAAAAAAATCAAAATCTGATCTAGATATCGTCCAAAAATCCGCACATCCTATTGGTCATTGGTTTCTCTGGACTCTAAACCCACATTTCTAGCGTCGCCTCTCCACAAACCCGACCCGTACCTAGATCTGGTTCCTTCACCTGCTCGTCTCCGTGGCGATACGTGAACTGAATGCCACACTGCGGAAAATTCCAGGCAAAACGGCGATATCTCCCGGCGAATGGAACATGACGCGGTAGCACTTTAAACATCAGTAGTTAAGATCTGATTACCAAAGCATCGTGGCAGTAAATGCACCCAAGAATCTATTTCATGGAAGAAAACCACTCTCCCTCCTCTGCTTTGAATGTCAATGCTTCCCCCTTAAGACACATTATGCGCTTACAAGTGTGCGTGATTACATCGGCGACATGCTTTCCGCAGATCTGAACCTTTCTTTTTCTTTTTTTTTTTTCTCGACTTTATCAAGATGTAGAGCGGGGAGAAGAGTGCGGGACGGTTGTTCGGCGCTCTCTCCCCGTATGTGGCGAGATTATAGATGGCCCGACTATCTCCGCCGACAGCGCAGAGGCGGGCCTGCTCGCGACTCCGTGGGCTGTGAAAATAAGTGCGTCTCTTGTTCCAGGTTCGGCGAAGTAGCGGAGAAAAGAGGGAGATGGCGGTGGAGGTGGAGGGAGTCTTCATATAGAACTGACTCGTGTCTTGTGTGGAATGAACATTGTACCTTTCTCGCTGCAGGATCCTCTGTCACCCCTATGTTATGTCAGAATGCTTCACTTTTACAAGCTCGCTAAAAACACGCCGAGGACAAGATCAAACCGAAACCTGTGTATATAAATGGACTTAGCCAACGCGCTTGTCGGCGTGTTCAAAACCAGTTCCTTTGAGGTCCGGTTGCAAGTGACTTTTACTGAAAAATCTCATCCCCCTCTTTCTGGAGCTGTTGCTGTCGGGCTCGTCATTTTTTTTGGACTTAAAATGTTGATTATATAATAGAAATCGACGTCACCGATGGCGTTCGTTTCCAGTTTACGGATCAAACTTATGCAGGGACGAAAGCTTGTCCTGCAAAATGAATAAATATATAACATAATTCAGATTTGTATCCTAATTAGAAGAAGAATGCAAGTTTGAAAAGTATTTCTGATCACTTATAATTGAATAAATCGCTAGATGGATAAGTTTAATGCCCTACTTTGGGATAAAATAACATCGCCATGGATACGAAGAGGTGTAACATTCTAAAAAGTTGAACAATGAATGCACTTTGTAGTTGATGCTGGTTTCAAGGGGGAAAGTGTCATTGGAGATCGGCCAATCTAAAGTGCAATTTTCTAACTCAACAAGCAGATAATTTAGTTAAACAAAACCAAACTCGAACCAACTGAAAATTAAAAATCGTAATATTATTTAGAACTAGTCAAACCTGCTCAAATCAAGTATTTTCATTTCCAGTCTACTCGTTTTTGCAGTACAGTAGAAAGGGAGGCCAAAATTGTTCAAGAAATAGTTGATCGCTATGGCAACCGTCCTAATTTTCTCATCATTTCGCTATACCGACGACTTTTGCAGCTACATTACGCTCCATAATGCGTCGATGTCCTTTGGGCCTCCGTTTTTTTTCCGTCGCCGTCCCTATGACTTTGAACATAATGAGTTCGGATCCTTTTCCCTTTTTAAAATATTTCTTTGTTTCATCAGCAAGTTGCGAGATAATAAAAAACACCGCTAACTCTGACTACCCGGTCCAGACATTAAACAGAACAATAGCCAACCTTCAGCGCTATAGAAAAGAATACATGCATTTTCCGTAACTCCGCCAACACACTATTTTTCATCAAAGAGGTCACCATGACATTTTCGCCCCTCTCGCTCCCTTCTCATTCTCGGTGAAGCAGGTGGGGAGCGCATTGTCAGGGGGATAATGAATGCGGTTCAAGGTATTTCACGCCATTGGCTTCTTTATACCAATGGACGAGTCGTACGTCACCGTGGCAGCTTCCGACTTTCTTGGCTCGACTTCACGGGATATAGGCCATCGTTAAAAAAGGCTATTGTTGTCTGTGCGTGCTGCATCAGCCTGTTTTATCTCTATAGGATATACAGTACCAATATGGCGCTCATCCTCTGCTCATGGAGGTGTCTTAGAAAGTTGAAAGGTTGTGTCCAAGTAGGCTGTACAAAAGAAATCAAATTATGGCAAATTGTGTCATTTCTGATTACTGAAGTAGAGAAAAGACTGAAATACAAACTGACAAACAAGATTACTTGAATTTCAAAACATGAGTGCAGTCTTAGAAATATTTTTACTTCACTAAAAATCATCATCATCTTCATTTCAACTATAACTACAGTCTTTGTGATTCTATTGCTGCATCTAATTCAATTTTGATTTTGATTCACTGGTGCGATATTGTTCTGACCTTCTGTACATCCTTGAATACTTTAACGTTTTTATAGAGCGCTGAATATATTTGTTGAAATGTTTTAGTAGCAGCCATCGGATACATAGTCCGACCAACGTAACGGGCTGATATTTGCACTTTTTAGTGGTCTGGCTACTGATATTTGGCTTACAATCCCCGAGAGAGCCCAATATTTAGTTTGGACCCTCAAGCTGCCTAAAGAATATGCATAAAACTTTATTTGAACACTTTATTATGAAGAGGACACTGCAAAAAATGTGATTACACTGCTCCCTTATCCACTTTTGAGTTTGTGGAGAAGTTTGTTGTCAATTCTGAACGTATAATTTGCAGAAAATAAGCAAAATCAGCCCCATATCGAACAAAAAATAGCGGAATCGGTTGCTCCAGATTCTGAACATTTGGTATCGGCATCGGTAAAAAAAGAAAGCATATTGGTCAATCTCTAAACAGTAATAATCATTATAACAGCAATGAATTTAAAGTTTAGTCTCAGGTGTGACACGATATGCAACTGCGCTATGGCCGGAAAGCTACAAAGTTGTTGAAATATTTTAAAATCTTGCATGAATTGAAATTAAAATACCATTAGAATGTCATTGCTTCGAGATTAACCGGGGGGACCGACTCTGCCTTGAGATTTGAACCTTTGAGATTTCTCCAGGTCAAGATTTTGATTTCGCTAACGTTGCTAACTTCTTTAGCCTCGGTGCTTTTAGAGGATGAATCAAAACAGAGGACAAATGTGCCCACTGGGAGCGTAAAGTACCACCTTCACCTTAAATCAGGTGGGTTTTATGCAGCCACCTTGCTCTTTGAGTCAGCTAATGCTTATTGCCGTGCTCTCTGCTCTTTTATTATTCATATATCCATTGGAACGTTTTCATTGGCGTCGCATACAAATGTAGAGTAAGCTTTTTTAAGTCTATGCTCTGTGGATTCAGTCTAGTAACTTTATCTTCCTCTCTTCTTCCATTAGTGTTGTCGTGATACTAAAATCTGAACTTGACTTTGGCTTGTTATGGATTTCAGTACCACAAAGATACAGATTTTTTTTTTTTTTTTAATAGGCAGTAGACTGTAATTTTCAACCTCAAGTAGGATCTTTATTACCATGTGGTCTTTTATAGAGCTCAGAATCATTCCAAACTGCTCAGAGAAGCACATTTTGTCCAACTGATGGTATTGATATATGCTCAAATATTTATCTACTTTCAATACTAGTTTTAGTATCGATTTACTATCAGATTCTCAATGTATTTGACTGGGGCTGGGGAATATAGTGATACAAATCCAACTATGATTGCCACCCTGTGACTTCAGCTACTTCCCTTAAAGTGTCATACTGAAATGATGAATCAAAAATTGAAAATCGTTTGAAAAATTAGGTTTTTTTTCAACTATCGCCTACTCATACTGTTGACTACACATACTGTTGATTTTTTGGGTGGCCTTGTCACGATCACCCCAAACTGGAAAAACGTAGAAATGTTAAGACATATTTTGCATAATTTCTAATCCTTTTGTAATGATTGTATTGACTATTTTGCCCCAATATTGCTGGATTAATTTGAATGTTAAAAAGAAAAAGAAATTATGATATTTGTGCTGATAGAAGTAATAGATAAAGTAGATGGAAGCTGGAAGTATCTAGAAAGTAGTAGATGGAAGCTGGAAGTATCTAAAAAGTAGTAGATGGAAGCTGGAAGTATCTAAAAAGTAGTATATGGGAGTTGGAAGTGTCTTGAAAGTAGTAGATGGGAGCTGGAAGTATCTAGAAAGTAGTAGATGGAAGCTGGACGTATCTAGAAAGTAGTAGATGGAAGCTGGAAGTGTCTAGAAAGTAGTCAATGGAAGCTGGAAGTATCTAGAAAGTAGTAGCAGTTAAATAATTGTACTTTTTAATTAATACGTATTGTTTCTATTTTAAGTTAAGTTTTCAAAAGTCAAAAAGTAGTAGTTTTAGAAGAATACTACTTAATTACCAGCGTGTGAGTTTTTGAAGATTTTGTTTTCTTTTTCCAGAGAACAAACATGCATTTTTTTCTATTTTAACACAATTAAAAAAAAACTCAACATTGCAGTCCGACAAAAACACCCGCTACCGATTTAATGTAGGCTTTAATGTCTTATGGATACATTTTATTCCTGGTTCAATTACGGTTTAAAATTTGAGTAATACCAATTGTTAAGGGAGACACAATAACGTTTATATTGTGATTTACGAATTATATCTATTGACTTGGGTTGGAAAGGTTTGTTGCTTTTAAAATATGCGTCCCCAGAAAAAAAATATATATCTGGAAACACTGACGTAGATTACTCCAGTATGTTGGACATAGGCTGGAATAACAGTATATAATGGAAGTATATCACATGGGCTCCGGTGGCTAATCTAAAGTGTATGGCAGGATTGGATGCAGCTTTATGGAGTATGGGAGCCTTCTTGGGTAGATTGTGCTTGCGCGGCGTGTATCTCGACTCTCAGTAAGAATCTCATTTCCTCGCCACATGCTGTTACTGACTCTCTCGGCCAAGGAGGGACTGGGCGCAGTAACTAGCAGCAGACTCGATTTGGCGTTTTTATCACCTCTGATGAAATTAGAAGGGGCGCTCTCATGCCAAAGTCTGCAGAGAAAGTGTGTTGTGTGCTAAATGTGTTTTGGGGGAAATGTTGTCTAATTCGTCACAGTAGGTCCATTATGTTTGACTATTACGAAGATGGAAAATATTACATCTTTGCAGAAAAAATAACTGGATATACGGTGTGAAATTGATTCGATAGTGGGACGAGCAATTTCATAAGATAATTTTTTAAAAAATCCAGATATTACTTGAGTAGATTAATACTAAAAAGTGGCTTAAAGGGTCTAAATTATGTTATTTGCAATGCTAGAAGCTGAAGCTGAATGCTAGAAGTAACAGGTAAAGTGGATGGAAGATGGAAGTATCTAGAAAGTAGTTGCAGTTAAAGAAGTAATTTATGATTTATACTGTCAAATTGTACTTTTTAATTAATACGTATTGTTTCTATTTTAAGTTAAGTTTTCAAAAGTCAAAAAGTAGTAGTTTTAGAAGAATTTTAAGATTTTGTTTTCTTTTTCCAGAGAACAAACATGCATTTTTTTTTCTATTTTAACAGAATTAAAAAAAACCTCAACATTGCAGTCCAACAAAAACACCCACTACCGATTGATCCTGTGCAGCTGTAGTCATTTAAAATCCATATCCCGCTGAGAGTACTACAGTGTTAAGTACAAGCCCATAGTTTAGCCTCTCCCTGTGTGAATCTGCAGCAGAGGAGCAGGTCAGCGGGTCACTCGGTTTTACTCCTCATAAGTCCCTCCGATGCCATAAATCACGTCAGGGGGAGATAAGACGGTGCTGCCATTGACCGGTGCACAGTGCGGTGACCAATCGGGCCGAGCTACTGTTGAATCTCCAAAGCTCGGAGGAGGAGACGCTCATCTGAGGTTTAATTAAAAGGAGAACTGGGTTTTATGGAAGGGCTTTTGTTTGTAGAGTTTAATTAGAATTAGTCAAAAGAGTGTTTTTTGGATGTTAACTTTCACCTAATAGTGCTGCTGCTGTGATGTTTTTGCTCATGAATTGTGTGAAAATTCAATGTACATTTTAAACACACTTACTTATCGACATGGAGATGATATATACTTGCCGGGAATATTACAACATATGGCATTAAACGATATTTCTTGAATTGATTCAGTTACAGTTTTTGAATTACTGGTAAATGGTTTGAATTACTTGCTTTCATATTGTGAATGGGTCGCCTCTCCATAGATCTAACCTGCAACTGTAACCTGTGTCTCCATGGAGATAAATAAGTTAAAGAAAAAAGAAAGTGAAGATTGGGGCTCTACAACTTGTTTTTTTTTTTTAAGGGACATAGTTAAGTTGGGAGGCAATTATGGTTAAGGCGGCTGCCCTAACTATAAAACACTAACTATTAAAAAAAAGTTAACAAGAACCAAGCTAGAGATGCTCAATTTCCTCAGAAAAAGAACTGGTCTGTCTTAAACCAATACCTAGGGATGTATCGATCCAATACTAGATATCGGCGCTGATCTAAAAAATTAGCTGGAATGAATATCGACTTGCAAATATCGGTTCAGCTGATATCCTGCATGGTTGGACGTATAAGTTGATGTAATAAGTCATGCACATCTATATATCTATTGTTCTTTATTTACTTCAGGGATAATTTACAATTACATATCACTTTTTGGTCAGTTTTGTATTTTATTTGTTGTTTAAAGGAAATAACTGCAATGGTATTGGTTGATATCAGGTATTGGTATTGGTAGTTTTTGGGTACTGAAGTCAATCCAAATCGTTATTGGAACTGAAAAAGCTGTATCGTTGCATCCCTACATACTATAAATTCTAGGATTATGTTCCATTTTTTACTTTATTTTAGGTCCAATAGTAGATAGTAGTTAGTAGTAATCAGTAGTAGTAGTAGTAGTAGCAGTAGCAGTAGTAGCAGTAGCAGTAGCAGTAGTAGCAGTAGCAGCAGTAGCAGTAGTAGTAGTAGCAGCAGTAGTAGTAGTAGTAGCAGTAGTAGTAGCAGTAGTAAGCAGTAGTAAGCAGTAGTAGTAAGCAGTAGCAGTAGTAGTAGTAGTAGTAATCAGTAGTAGTAGCAGTAGTAGTAGCAGTAGTAGCAGTAGTAGTAGCAGTAGTAAGCAGTAGTAGTAAGCAGTAGCAGTAGTAGTAGTAGTAGTAATCAGTAGTAGTAAGCAGTAGCAGTAGCAGTAGTAGTAATCAGTAGTAGTAGTAGTAGTAAGCAGTAGTAGTAGTAGTAGTAAGCAGTAGCAGTAGTAGTAGCAGTAGTAGTAGCAGTAGTAGTAGCAGTAGCACTAGTAGTAGTAGTAGTAGTAGTAGCAGTAGCAGTAGTAGTAGTAGTAGCAGTAGTAAGCAGTAGTAGTAAGCAGTAGCAGTAGTAGTAGTAGTAGTAGTAAGCAGTAGTAGTAAGCAGTAGCAGTAGCAGTAGTAGTAAGCAGTAGTAGTAGTAGTAGTAGTAGTAGTAGTAGTAGTAGTAGTAGTAACATCTGCAGTCAATCACACTTTTATTCTTGATTCGCGGCAAAAAAATGATGAGTGTAAGTTTGGCCTTTCATGTATAACCTCATGCTTCCAACATCTCGTCCATTTGTACACACTGGGGGCACACAGATCACACTATCCAGCTAATTGCATTGACACATAATTGATTCAGCATGGCTAGCGCTACAGCTGCTCTGCTAAGCTTTTTTTTTTCTAAGTTTTTTTTATTTATTTATTTATTTTTTTTTTTTTTTTTTACGCATCTACAATCCCCTATTACATCATTCCCCTATCTCTCCGTGTGCAGTTACATCACCGCTGTACTCCGATCCGAAATCCTACACCTCTCCTCACCTATATACCCATTCTTAGGTTTTGGCATTTCATCTTTATCCCTTTTTTATGAAGTCACAGGATACAATAGCGCACTTCCTCTGGCTTTCTTCTGCACCTGGGCTTATGCCAAATCTCTCCACGAAACAGTGATCCAAATAGAAGAGGAAAGGAAGAAGGGAAGAGGAGAGGATTACGTTGACAGACACGATTGAATCATTTTTCCTACCCCCTACCAGAATCGCACTTACATAAGTGTTGAGGATTTTGGTCGCGTCCCGCTGTGTAAAATAATGGGTCTATTTTGTGTAATGGCCAGATACAAACGTTCATTTAGAGTGAAATAATGGTGCTGGTAAGATTGTTTTTTTTCCTCCCCGTCTTTTCTCCGCTCGTGTAAATTCGCGTCGGATAATGTGGATGTGCCGTGCCAGCGCTGTGGCGTTGTGGCTAGCGCGGGGGAGCTAACTGCTTGTTTCCCAGCTGGAGGCGATGGCTGTGTAGATTCCATTCTATTCTACAGTAATGTCAGTCATTTTGATGTTGTCTTTGCGCTATCACTTTGGGAGATCTTTTGTCAACTTTATGGAATCATATATAGCGTAAAAAAAATCCCGAACTACTGCACTATGTAGCCTTTTCCTCTTATATTTTTCTGATTTAAAACTAATCAAATAACTTTCCATATTAATTTCATGAACAATGCAACTCTATTTCAAACCATGTCCCTCACGATTCGATACAATACACGAAACATGGTGTCCGTATTATCACGATACGGCGATACACTTCGTAATCACGATATTGCACTTGATACTTTGTCATATATCGGTGTTTTTAATGATCCAAATACATTTTAGCAACAGTATTTCTTTGTTAAACCTCTGCGTGCTACTCTGAAATATGTCTGTTTCAGTGCGTCACAAAAGAAAATGGTAAAAAATACAAAAAAAATACTCGAAACAGCAGCCCACGATAACGATACTGTATCACCAAATTTAGCATCTCCATATATCGATATATATGTTGCTATTTTTGTGCAAATCCACTATGGATGGTGCA
This sequence comes from Scartelaos histophorus, assembly GCA_000787155.1. Lineage (NCBI taxonomy): Eukaryota > Metazoa > Chordata > Actinopteri > Gobiiformes > Gobiidae > Scartelaos > Scartelaos histophorus. Next base: position 3,451 of record KN499557.1, on the reverse strand, counting down.
AGATCTCATGAAAAAATTGCCACGAGATTGTGCACACGAGAAAAATTATCTCTTGAGGTACTAATATTTGGATTGGACGTTGGTGAGTTAGTTGGAAACAAAAATATGAAATAAATCAAAAAGTTGTGAGGCTAAAATTGGAAACATGAAATTTATATCTGTTATCTCATCTCGTCTTGTGAAATTGCGTCTCGTCCCGTCCCTAACTTCTACTGTACATCTTTAAATTCAAACACCTCGTGGATCATTGCCGGTCGATAATGATTTGACGTTGGTTTAATAAAAATGTGCAAGACTTTTACATTTTGAGCAAAGTTTGAAATACGTTAAAATGCTCACAGCCTTAATAATAAACCATCTTTTTAATATTAATTTCAGTCTCTTTAGAAACAGTTGATTAGATGCATTTGTCACTGATGCGCTTTTGTGTTACTGGTGATGAAAATGTCCCAGTATGTGGTGCAGAAGTGTGAGAATGTAGCACGATGTATCGAACGAGTCTCGAAGCCGTTTAGCGTAAGGTCATCGGCATCTTCTGCATCTCCCTGTTAAAACGGCACGTCGTTCAGAGGTCAAACGCTACTGGAATGTTTGCGGTTGGCTCGAGGTGGTGCAAAGTTGACATTGTTGTCGATGGCGTTGCATTAAAAACTCCACCGTATAACGTTTATGGACTTTGGAGATGTTGGTTTCAGTGGATTTTACACAATTCCCTGCGTTTTATCCCTTGAGCGGGGTTGCCACTCCGCAGATCTGGCCTCTACCTTCGTCCAGTGGCATCACCTGCTTTTCGTGGAACATGAACACCCGAAATGTCACATCTTGAACCTTACAGAATCAGAAAAATCCTCCGTTTACCCATTGACTCATAAGTTTACACGAGGTTAAAACGCAAGACGCTGACTACTTGTGAAATCCAAACTATCTGTATTCACTGAGCTATGCGCAGCTGTTGAGAAAGCCGGTTCAGTTGAGGTTTAAGATTGTTTTGCAAGTCTTAAATCTTTTACCGGATCAGTGCTCGATGGATCCTTCAGTTAATACCTGGACAAACACTGTTGCATTCAAATTTACCTGCCAGTTCACTAAATCAAACCCATTCCATCCAGTTTCTTTTTGTTTATCCCATAATAAATATCTGAGAATACCAAGTGGATATGTCTAGACTAATGTTTTTCCCCTCGGTTCTTGACTGAGTTCAAAGTCCTGGTTTTATTGCAGATAACCCTTCAGTTGATAACAAAAGCAAATAGGCCCGTTGTACACATGTAGGTCATTCAGTTAGCCCATAATAACAGTTTGTTTTAGCTCTGATGTGTTCTAATTTTGTTTAAAGATGACGAAAATAATTCTTTAAGTTGCGTTCACATGACGTTGCAGTATCGTAGGTATTCGTGTTGCTGTAAAACTGTCAGATTGCAGATTTTGGGGTAATGTATTTGGAATTATTGAAGTATAAACGGTGGCAGAGGATAAACGGTGGATTCAGAGCAAGAGAAAAATCTATTCATCTTGAGGGAAATTCAAGTTTTTCTGCAACATTTAAGTGCAGTTTAACAGGCGGACTGGTCAGGTAGGGTGAGGAGATCCAGGTGAACGCAGCTCTTACTCTCCTCTGCGGTTTCGTTGGTGATTAAATCGTTTTCGGAAGGTACTGCTACTACTTTTGCTTCCACGTCGAACGTGCCTCTCGCTCGATCTCCACGGATTCGGCAAAAATAAATTCATTTCGCACAATCCGGAGGTCTCTGGCGTCCTTTGAACCGCTTTTTAGTCGCTTAAAATCCCGTGATGCGGTGTTAAAAACTCCAAAAAGCTCAAAAAGTTTCCCAAACCGTTGCCAGGGTGGGTGCCAGGTGGCCATGGGAATACACTGTATGTAAATAAGTTTGGATGTTTCTTTTAAAAACCATGAATCTCCCATAGAGTTATACAGCCCTCCTGCACTCCATCGGAAAATATAGCATCATTAAATCCTCGAACGTGAGCACGGCCTATTCAGATCCACAAAGGGCGCGTAATTGGGGGCTCATTCAGACCAAAGCTCCTCTGGTCCGTCCTCTGCACCTGCCTCCACAGACCGGCCAACTCTCCAGCCAAAGCCAAGAGCAGTTGTCCGCTCCGCTGCTTCTTAAACGAGATCGCAAATGAGAAAGGAGAGCGTTTCGCCGCATACATAACCACGTGAAGTACCCACCACTCTGTTTATGAATAACAAAATATGCAGATCTTTTTATTACTCCACGCACAATCTAATAAAACAAGGCTACAGATAGAAGATTACCCGAGGTGTTTCGCATCATTCAGCACACACTCCATGAAATAACGTGTCGGTGTAATTTAGGCTGTATCTGATTTATTTCATTGACAACTGAGTATTCATTTGTTTGTCACTGACTAAGAAAATAAAATTGAAAAATAAAGTACGGCGCAGTGGGCGTAGGAAAAAAAAAAAAAAGGACGGATCGGAGCAATGATTGAATACAGGGAAATAAGCATACTTAGACATGCATGAATCACAATAAGTTTATGCTTTTTAAATTAATGCAAAATACGTGGTTTTTGATACCTGCTGCTAACTTTAGGCTCTGCTTTGTCTTCGGACCTGTTAGACTTTAATCTGAGCTTTATTGAAATAAAATGTGACCAGAGTTGATTTGGTTGGAACTACGTCAGATGAGCTGATTTGTGCTCTCAGACAAGTCTCTCCCAAATAATTAATAACAAGCTACGTAGCATTAGCCAAGAGTTTTTCAGTTTCAGTTTCAGTTTCGCACTCAGTTTTGTGTGAAAACTCCTAAAAAGGACCAAAAACACTTATTTATCACTTTGTTTTTTGTGTTTTCAGACTTAAAACTCTTTTGGGAGCATGTGCACATTGTGTTTTCATGGTTACTACTACTACTACTACTACTACTACTA